>QZLH01001111.1:0-27091 GCA_003833135.1 Oehlia diaphana
ATTTCTAAGGTACTCACTTCGGTAGGTATTATATGGGCTAATGGTATATGAACTATGTAGTAGTCTTAAAATGATATTAATGAATTTTTTTTCTTTTTTAGGTTCTTTCACGTTGTTAAAGCCAATCTTTAAAGCTGATCCCATTTCTAAGGTACCTTTGTTACCTTTCACTTTGGTAGGTGTAATGGTATATGTACTATGAGTAGTCTTAAAATGATATTAATGAATTTTTTTCTTTTTTAGGTTCTTTCATGTTATTAAAGCCAAACTATCCCATTTCTAAAGTATCTTTATTACCTTTCACTTCGGTAGGTGCTATATGGGCTAATGGTGTATGTAACAGCCTCTGGGAATGATTAAAGTATATACACTATAATAATTTTTAAACATGTGTCAGGAACCAGGATGCTTAACAAATTTTTTAATAAAGAAACGTAATACCTAATACTTTACCAAATCAATAAAAGTAATTAAATTACATACACATAAAGTTCTTATACAGAAAAGATCTAATAATTAATGAATAATCCTTACTTTTCTTACTTTCTTGATGGTATCGTCTTTTTATTTGATAGAGAGTTGGTAAACATTATATTAAAGGTCTTTTTTCTTTTCCGAATTCTTTTATTGTAGAAGCTTAATTTTAATTTTAATCTTGTTCGAAAAAAGACACTTCATTTTCGGTAAAGTGTTGATAGGACTAATAGTATATGTTATTGCTTTTATAAATGTCATTCTTTAACTGGTTTTAGTTCTAAATAAACGAAAATATTAGTGTGCGGACAATGCTTAATTTTATTGGCTAGTAAATATGAATTGTGATTGTAATACAAAAGTTATTTGTTTACCTGATTTTTTTTGTACGTCCACTTTATTTTTTTTACTTTTTACACACCTTATACCTTTGTTTACTACAATGCAACAAGAAAACTCTGAACCAGTTTTGTATCAAGGAAAGGCATTCACCACTTGGAAGCAAGCATTTGAAACTATTGAAAGTTGGGCAAAGCAGCAAGGGTTTAATATCATATATAGTCGTGTTGAAAAAAATCTGATGGAACTTTTCGTAGACGTACTGCACAATGTGAACATCATGGTAATTATGTTACAAAATCCAATAAAGAGACAACAACAAAACGTCTAGGTTGTACTTGGCATATTAATTTATCAGAACCTACTTCTAAAAATCCTTTTAAATATGTTTATATTACAACACTTCATGATATCCATTCACATAATCTTAATCCTAATATCATTCAATTTGGAGATAACAAATATATACCTCCTGAAATTATGAAAGAGATTGAATTTCTTACTATTAAATGCAGAATGGGAGCTGCTACACAAAGACAATACCTTGAAGCAAAGTTTCCAGGACAAATAATTTATGATAATGATCTGTATAAAGCAATTCAACATTTTCGTCCACAAAATAAAGATGATAGTAATGATGCAGCTAAATTGTATACAAAATTACTTGAATTATCACAAAATAATCCAATGTGGAAGGTTGCTATCAAATTTAATAATAATAATACTCTTACACATTTATTCTGGATGATGCCATCTCAGTTAGAATTATGGTATCAGTATTCAGATATTGTAGTACAAGATGTAACTTGTAAAACCAATAGGTATGAGATGGCTTTAAGTTTATTTATTATTCTTAATGAAAATCGGAATGTAAGACTTGTTGCACAAGCATTATTAATTGATGAAACAAAAGAATCACATGAATGGTCATTTGAACAACTCAATTTAGCAACAAATAATGTATATCCACAAGTAATAATGACAGATGCAGATCCAGCTGTACATGCTGCGATTAGGTCTACATTTCCTACCACATACCCGATGCATTGCACTTTTTATATTAGCCAAAATTTGATTAAAAAGGTTCAAAAACTACTTGGAGATAAATTTCAAGAGTTTTTTACAAAATTTCATGCTGTACATAATACATTAAACACACTTTCCTTTGAATCAGAATGGAGAAAATTAATTACTCAATATGGGCCGTTGCGAAAAGATTTGTACCTCGCCCAAAAAGGAAAGGATTTACGCCAAGAAATGTACCACGTGACTAAATTAAAGTGGGCTGAAAAAAAAATATATATTAAAATGACTTCGAATAAACAATTTTTACTAGCATTTTTTTACTCTACCATGCATAGTTCCTCCATGAAACGAAGCGGCGCACCATTAACGGATAACGAAAAGTTGATGATAATTAATGTTTACAATTATTTTTCAGGGGCTAACTCTAAAAAGGAAGATCATCATAAGACCACATTACGCAAGCGGGTTGCTGAGGTGTTGGGCGTAGCAGAGGGTACAGTTGGAAGTGTGGTGTCAGACTGGAAGAGCCGCGGGGACAATACTTTTACGCCACATAAAACTATCGGACGACCTAAATTGCAACCCGATGAAAGCATTTCAGAACTTTTGCGCACGAAAATTTTAAATGCTAATAAAACAGCTGAGCAACTTTCTACACATACCCTACAACAGTTTCTTGCCGAAAATGGATATGACTTTTCTAGATGGAGGCTTGTTAGAGTATTGCACAAGTTAGGCTTTTATTATGGTCAAGGAGAGCGTAGAAATCTTCTTCATGAGTCACCAAACAATGTTGCCTTCCGTAGCCGTTATTTACGTTTTCGTTTTGCTAATTTAGAAGGCCAAAATGATATTCCACGTCGTCCAGAAGTTTTTCTTGATGAATCATACTGCCATTTACATCATAATACTCGCAATACATGGGTTCCTCATCATGGTGTTGTTTTAACACCTGGGCATGGTCCGTTAGTGGTAATTTTTGGAGCAATTATTGTGTTCCGAAATGGGTCTTCCAACAAGCTAAATGGTGAGCTTGTTCCTAACTCTGTTCATATTTGGGACCCAACAATTAAACCTCCAAGCAATAGAGGAAGAAAAAGAAATAATGCTGAAGAATGGAATGATGTTCCTGATGTTGTTAAAGAAGCAAATATCGTCCCCAACCAAGTAGATTATCACGGAAATTTTACTGCAGAAATTTTTGAAGACCTTTTTTCAACTCTTTGCGAAACACTTCAGGAAAAATATGGGTCTGTATGTATTCACATGGATGGGGCAAGCTATCACAAACGGCGGGTTGAAAGTATTCCAACTTCGAGCGCAAAAAAGCAAGAAATTATTGATTGGTTAAATGCACATGATATTACTTTTTCTGATGAATTAAGAAAACCAGAACTTTTGGAACTGGTTCGAATGAACAAAGAAAAGGTTCCATTTTCTTGTGTTAAAATTGCAGAACAATATGAACATGAAGTTAATTTTACCCCTCCTTACCATTGCGAACTCCAACCTATTGAAGGTGTTTGGTCAGTTGTGAAGGGTGAAGTTGCACGCTCAGGTCCACATCCAAATCTTTTATCTGTTAGAAATACACTACTAAATGCATTTAAAGAAAAAATTTCGTCCAAAGTTATTGTAGGACTTTGGAGAAGAGCACTTAAAAATGCTAAGGAATATTTTGAGTCCGACGAAAGTATACAATTAATTGATGATGAATTTGACGCTTATAGTAGTTCAGATGAAGATCACGTGATTTAACGTAATATTTATATCATATCTTTCCCAATATGTACTGATAATATTTGTAAAAAAAAAAACCAAATTTACATAATAAAATTTTTTTTATTGACGCAATGTTTGAGGTACAAATCTTTTCGCAACGGCCCATATATATAAAAAGCTTTATAAATATAGAGATAAGGTTTAGCTAAGAAAAACTTACTATTAGCTTTACGTAAACCTATACTCCTACAAAGACTGTGCGAATTGACTTACTTTTAATTTGAAGATTCTATTAATATTTTATTATGGAAAATAATTTGTAAAAAGCAAATCATTTTATTATCATTAATTTTCATATACACTATTAACAAACAATACAAAAATATCCAAAAGGAAATTTATAATAATTAACGTTATTGAACAACCTTTATTTAATTAACCTCGCCTAAAACTTTAAATTTCATTTTTTCGTTCCAGTATATTGTCGTCCGTAATATCCCGTATAATTTTACTTTTTATAGTTAGTACACGGTTGATCTTTAACCGAATCTATTGGAAAATCGAAAAATCGATGATTTTTTTCGTTTTTTTTTCGATTTGCGTTTCGGTTGCGGTTAACTGCCGATCCGCACATGATCGATGTGTGGTAAGGTTAATACGAGGAACTGCAACTTGGCGCCAGTTATAACGTCATGTATTTTTATTACTAATGATAGACCGGGTTTGGATAGTCGAGATTGATAATCGTGTTTTTGTAGATATTAGTAATAATAAATTGCATAGATAGATAATAAAGACAATCAATACTTTGTTTGTTTTCGTTAAATGTATTTTTGTATTATTATCCTGCATAATATATTTTACAAGTAGGAGGGTCAAGATGATGCCACCAGGAGGCAAAAGCATGTTAAATTGTAAATTAATTACGCGATTGTTTAGAAAAATTACCAAATTTTTAATTAATTGGAAATGTTTTATATTGCATAAAGTGTTTATTTTAGATAATTAAGTAAAAATGTGGTTTCGATTAGATTATCGTTCATATACAGATTAGTCTTTTGCTGCATTTGCTGCAGCCAACTCTAAAGTTCAGAATTTTTGATTTCCATAGTTCTGAAGTATCATTTCTATATAATTCATAGCTATTTCTTCGCTAACTTTTGATAAAAGTTCTCTAGTTTCAATATTCAACCTCGTTAGATGGTTATATCATCGAAAAAAAGTGATGGTTTTTCGAAAACTTTGAATTATTTTTCGTGAAAACTGACTTGGGTAATTTTCCTAGAACTCTTCATCGTGATCTTATATTTAATCACTGATCGTACAACCTAAACTGAATTTCAGATCGGTAATTAACAAACTATTTCAGTATGATAGCATGATTAGCATGTGTACTTTTTTACATAATAACGCAGTGAAAAAAAATAAGTTATTTAATCGCTCTAGAATTTTTTTTTTTTAAAAAAAAATAAATCAAAAAATCAAAAAAAAAAATCAAAAAAATGAAAAAAAAATAAAAAAAAAAATTTAATAATTTTTTCCTGAGCACTAATTTTAATGCTCCACCTGCCACTCCTTTTTATCATTATAATTACCATACTATTAAATACCAAAAACTTTAACCATTAAATCTCATCTTTTTCGTTGGTCAATTGGTGAAATACCTCTCTTCACAACAATGGTTTGAAGAATAATCATAATACATCCGTAACTATAAAGTCCTTTGGTATTAAGAATGGGTCTTCCAAAAGTAATTGATGATAATTATACACAGTATTTGATAAGTTTCAGTTCAATTATCACGTGATTACAATTTAACTAGTCGGTTAATATTTATAAGAGTAAAAATATTAATAGACATATATCTTGCTAATAAAATGATCATTGTCGGATAGTTGGGTTAATATAATGTAAAATCAAGTAATTTTAATTTGGACTTTGGAGACCCTTCGATCCTATAAGGATATTTTATTATATCAATTTTTTTATTATTTGTTAGTCGGTTAATATATATATAATTGATCTTTCAAGACATTATATATATATTAATAGACATCTATTAGTATTTAGTATTACTGATTAGTAGATTATGTTTTTATTATTTTTTTATTGATAAATAATTCAATCTTAGTTATTACATAAAAATCTTGCTTTTACGAAAGGTTATTAAAAATATTGAAATGATAAATATATTTTTTTTTTTATATATATTTATAATAATATTTTTGTAACTAAATCGCGTTTCGAAAAGGAATATATTGAAAAAATTTGTAAAAAAATCTTTCCTATTTATTTTTTAAATAATAAAATTCATTTAATTTTAAATTACATACAATATCATTAAATATTTATTTTATACAAATACGAAAAAATTTTGATCATTTAAATATCATGTAAAAATTATAAAAAATTTAATACTAAATGTTTTAAACAAAGTGATGGTAAAGGACATCAAATGTAGTCATTTCCAAAATTATTTATGCAATTTCAATGTCTCGTGGATAAATATATCACGTGACATTAGAAATGTAATTCTGGCCAGCATCATAAATTTGGCCTGAATTATACAGCATTATATTTAAATGACTCAAATGACATAATGAACTCGAATGACTAGGTTATTATTCAAGGGTCATTCAAGGGTCATTTCAAAAATGGCCAAATGACCTGATCAATTGATCGTATAAAACACATGATCTATGCTGATCATTTTTTTCGTTTTTTTCTAAGTTTACTTTTTTGAAAAAAAAAGAGAATTTTATATTTGGATAGAATGGAATAATAAAAATAATATACTAGTAAAAAATAGTTTTATTTGATTTAATTTAGTTAAAATCTGCGTATAAAAAATCACGGCATAATTGATCATTTTAGTTTTGAAAAAAAAAATCTTTGGATGATAATATTTTTAATTGTTCTTCATTTCTATAACCCTTTTTAATTAACTTTTAAAGTTAACTTAAAATCATTATCAAAATCTATATTAATGCATCGCATCCTATTCGGAAGGTGGCACCGTGGATTGGCTGTTGGGCTAACTGAAGTATTGAAACGCACGTACAGTACTACTGTACGAAAAGTAACGTAACGAATTCGTATACATATACGTATGCAAAAAAATTTTTCTATATCGATTTCCTTTTTAAGATGCTAATCCTCCATTTTTTTTGGCATTGATTTACTAATTGTGTAATACATTTGCCATTGTCTCTATTTGGACTTATCCTTTTTCGTATTCATATCAAACCAACAAATCTTTTAAATGGTGTAAATAATTACAATATATTCCCTTATGAAAAATATTCCTCATTTACGCCATTTTACTCGTCATATAATTAAAAATAGGGTTGACCAATCATATACTTTTTTCGCTTTAAATTATGATAGTAGAAATATGTATCATATGTCATTATTATCTTATTTTAGTTACGATTTGATTTTTGTTTGTATATAGAAAAAGGAAATAAATAACTGAAATAATAATAAACAAATAAACGAGCAAAAGTCGACATATTTTCAACCAATTAAAAGAATTTATAATAATGATTATTGTAAAAAAAAATTCATTCAATTCTCAATTAGGTTAACTTAAAAAATTATAGTTTCCCATTCTATCAAAATAAGACCAATTACAGTATTAATAAAATAATTATATTTATTATTTGAATGGCATATTTGAGATGATATAAAAAAATTATTTATTGACAAATTAATTATACTCTTTAATTATCTTTTTTTTTTATTTTCATTATTCATAATTGTCTATTTTTTGTAAATAATCATTTTAAAATCATTATCATCACCGTTTTCAAAAATGGTGTAGACAGTTTATTCCGTAATTGTATATCGAATACCGGTTTTCATCCGTTTTTTTGTCCGTTTTTTGTCCTGTATTCGCCGTTCTTATTCTAATATAACTACATACACCATTTTGAAAATGACGATAATTGATATGAACATTTTATTGTTTGTTAATATTAAACATTATTAATCAATAAATTTTACTATTTGATTATTTGTGAATGCAAAATATCAAACAACTTTATCACTTTAGAATGTAAAAATACAGAATGTAATACAAATCAAGAAGAGGTTAATAAACACCTTCATTTAATGCAATTCTGCTTATTAAAAGTAGATATTAACGTTAAGATATCTATAAATATCTATAATTGTTTTGCATTAACAGTTAACATTAAACTTGGATGCCGAAACTTTTCAGCTATACGCTGAATTTGAAATTTGGGAGATTTGGGATCTGAAATTTTAAATTTTAGATTTGGGATTTGGGATTCGGGATTCGGGATTCGGGATTCGGGATTCGGGATTCGGGATTTTGACAACATTCCGAAATTATATTTTTGGCATATGCCAAAATTTCATTTCGTCATATCTGATTGATATATAGATTTCGGCGCCCAAGTTCAATTAACAATATTTTTTTTTTTTTATGCATAAAATCAAATATTATCTAATATATGATATATAATCTAAGATTCTGATATTACATGTGAAGGATTTTATTGTATAAAAATATTAATATCTCCAATATATTCTAATATAAATTTGAATGGCAATACATGGATGGAAATAATGAGTATGTAATAGTTATTTCACGAGGAACTGTGGATATCAATGATTTTCACGGCTGTGAAAATCATGATATTCCGTGAAATAACTGATTTATCCGTACCATAAAAACCCTTTAATATACTTATTTTGACTAATAATGATAGATTTTTATTATAATATTGATCCATCTTTTTAAATAAACACCACCCGTGAGAATATCAAGAAAAAAAAATCACAAATTTTAAACTAGGAACTATAATTATTAAACTATAACGTTGTAGTTCATATGTTATCGGTTCCTGCATGTTTAGGAACCAGCCAAAAACTAAAAAAAAAAAATATTTAAAATAGTAGTTAAAGAATTACTGCTGATTTTGAGTAGTGGATATATGGTTAATTACATATGCTGTAAATATATTTGATGGTTAATGGGATGGTTTTTTGAACCTATATTACGTGTTATATATAGACTACAGTCAAGAATAATTTTATGATTTTTCTTTATATGATTTCAAGAAAAAAAAAATTTAATAATTTTTTATTATTTTATTATGAACCGAATCCTCGCTTATGATAAAAAAACTTTTCTATTAAAATGTTTTATAATTAAGCAATAAATTTCCTATAAATGAGTAATTAATTGTGAACAAATTTACAATTCATATTACCATTTACCAATATTTCTTTAAAAAAAAAAAAAAAACAAAAATGTTGTATATGCTTGCTTCGGTTTCAATTTTTTTTAATATCAAAATTTTTTTTAAAATTTTGAATCCGATTATGATTAATACATAAGTACACTTGTAAAAATCTTTTAATTATTTGAACAATTGTATAATAATTAAGTAAAATAATTCGCGATTTTATTATATGGGATACCGAAAATGTTTAACGAAAATAACGAAAATAACGAAAATAATACCTCTCGGGGTAAAAAAAAAAAAAAAAAGAAATTTAAATTTTTAACGAATATTCTATAAGTATTTGATATAATAAAAATTAAGGAATAAACTTTGTACTATAATAGTATTCGATAACGATTATAAGAACTTTCTATATTTATAAAAATATTGTATAAATTTATGAAATATATAAAACCTGAATATATATTTTTGTTAATTTTTTCATGAATCAAACTGATAATCTAATCCCAGATTATATAATAATCGAAAATTCGTTTATATTCTTCATCTTCTGGTGATAAAGAACCTTTCGTTGTATAATCATCAGAAGTTCGATTGTATTCTTCGTTCGACGATGAAAAATTCGATTTAAGACAATAATCGTCAAAAATCATACATAACCCTTCCGTAGTGTGATTGTGTGTAGAGTAACATTCCCTTTTTATAACTTCCGTATCTGTCATCTCCTTGATTTTATCAAGTAATCTTTTTCTATTTGCATGTTTAATAAATTCGTTCTTTAATTTATTTGGAATGTATTTCCAAAACTTACCGGATTCTTTAGCCTGTTGTCTGGGTTTAAAAAGGGAATAATGAGTTTTCAAAGTGACTTTTGCTAATTTTTGAAAAACGAAAAAGGAGTTTTCATTTTTTTTTTTTTTTGATTTTATATTTTCTCTTCTATTTTTCATTATGAGGTTGAGTAAAAGTACGAGAGTAAAAATTACTGCAGAGAGAAAAAAAAAATCAAGCCATTTTATAGAGCATTTCTTTCTTTCAAAACATTTTTCACCCTCTTTTCACAGGAGCGATTATTATTTCTTTCAAACATTGTACACCCTCTTTTCACCAGACCGATTAATGCAGTAATAAAATGAAAAAAAAAATTTTTATAATAAAAAAACAAATTGCGTCAGTATGCATAAACCAATTGAAAGTTTATTACGGTCATTATAATATCTCATTAAATGAAATGGTACAACTAAACTATATATATATGTATATATATACGTATATATATATATAAAACAAACAATTGAAAAACAATTAAAAATTTTACTTAAAAAGAAGTATTATTTTCTTTCATTATATTTTTCTTAAAAGCAACCGCGTTATTGAAAACGCATTCGTGATTGAAAATTACAAATATGGGGAATACAATCATTATCTATAAAAAAGAAATATATTGATAAAAATGTAGTACGATTAAAAAAAGATTTTTTTTACATTAATTTATTTTTAATCAAAAGGTTGTAAAATGATTTGATTTTGTAAGAGTCTAGTCTTAAATTGGAAACACAGTGATTAAATTTTGATTGGATATCAAATCGAGAATTTCCAGCACATTTTTTTCCTATTGACCGCTTTATGATCATCTTTGATTATCTCGAAAAATGGAAATAACGACATCCAATGTTAAAGCTTATCATGTACTATCACGTGACCATAAATTAGCTTTTTTTATTTAGAATATTTTTAAATTTCTCATTAATTCGTCATAAGTAATCACACCTGCATTTAACTCATTAACACTTATGTATCACTGTACCACTCTTTTTCAATAAAACAAAACATTACTTCGTCATAATTTATCAATTTCAAAAAAAAAAACACCAAAAATCTTAATACCCAAATGCGCATAAGGAATATAACTCAAATTTTGCCATATTTTAAATTTATTAAATACTTTAAGAATTAAAGTACACATTATACATGTTATTATTATTATTTTCTAAAAAAAAATGCGTTTTTTTTTTTATTAGATAAAATGTTACATACTTTTGTAATAATAATATTTTTAAAATCAATATAATAAAATAAAAAACTAAATGATAACAGATAACATAAATTAATTGTAAATTATAAATTTTTTTTCATTGATGAAATTCATGCGTGTGCGATTTCGGAGAGTACAACATGCGATTTCGGGTTCCATAATCCGCTTTTACCGAAACCTGATGACCATTTGGCTAATGTTTTTGTACTCAATTCTTTTGAAAAAAAGATTTAGAAAATCACACTGAGTTATTCGGAATAAATTTTCCAGAATTATTTTTTTAAAAAGTAATAAAATGACTTAAAAAAAAGTTTCTAACTTGGCATAATGAACATAGTTGTTGATTGTTGCAATAAGACTGAATGGGTGTATAATACGCCTATTTAGGGGTCTAAGCATATGAATGATTCAAAGTTTTGTGCGTTCAATTATATTTCATTGTTTTACTCAAGCCGAAAATAGATTATTAAAAAATTTAAATTGGTAAAAGTCAAAGAGATTTATTATTATCAGAATAGAGTGATATTACATTGTATCTTATCAGCATAATAATATAACCATATAAGTCGACTTATATAAAAGCGAATGGAAAAAAAAAATATTTGTGAAATAAATCAAGGAGTTACACGACAATTTGTTTAATTAATCAATGTTACAATTTAATTTAGAAAATACGTGTCATATTTTTTTAAAATGAATATTTTTTAATTTTAACAATGAAAGTGGATAATAAATTTCATGTGTGTAAAAGAGGGTGTGGTCTAAAATAAAAAACCCCCTAAATATTAACCACCTGATCCAAGATAATCAATTTTATTTGATCCGTCCAGTAGTTGTTCCCGTTTAAGGAATTTGATTAGCCGCAACTGATTTATAGGCACGTGATCAATAATAGTAACAGTTATATATTTTTTTTTCTTTCGATATTATTTTACAATAAAATAAAACCGATTTTATTTTTTCAAATAATACTTAGTAAAAAATCAACATATAGTTTTCAATTTTTGCTTTCTCTGCAATTTTATTTAGAGGGAAAATGGAGTTTTAATATCAATTTATACTAGAGTCAACTTTTTACATTTATATATATGATCGGCAAAATGTTCTACATCACGCTGGGGACCGTTTCATGTAATATGTATTTGTATATATTAAATGTAATTATTTTATGTTTAATATTTTGAAAGATATTTGTCGCGGTTTTGAATAAACTTTGTATCAAAACTATATATACTATAAATTCAAAAGCCATTTTATAAGTTTTGCGTTCTCATCTCGTGTCAAAATTATTGGTCGGAAATGTCATATTTTGCCACAGAAAGCATTTATTTATGGATAATTGGATATCATTGTTTTTCACGGCTGCGCCGTGAAAATCATGATATTCCAGTGACTCCCGTGAAATAACTGATTTATCTCACGGTATCCGTACCATAAAGCCCTTTAATATACTTATTTTGACTAATAATGACAGACTTTTTATTCCAATATTGATGGAAATCACAAATTTTAACTAGGAACAGTGGAATAATAATAGTAAATGCCTGATTTGGCCATATTTTGAGACCGGCTCGAAATTCTTAGATAAATGTGGTTTCAAACCATTTTTATGTAAAAAAAAATAAATATTAACTCTGAAGACTTTAAGCAATAGAAAGTTGAAATTAAAAAAAAAATGTGCAAATTATTGTAGCATAGTGATTTTCGGCAAATACAATTTACATAATTAAAACAAACAACAAATTCATTATTAAAAATTAATAAATTCAATAATTTATAATATTCATATAAAATTGAGGTACAGCAATTTGATAAACTTTGCCACGAAATTAGTGATTTTATTTATTTATTTATTTTATTGTTGAACCGTTGCGATCTGTTGATCTGTTGATCCGTCAATCCGCCAATCCGCGGATTTATCCGATCCGGATTGTAACACTACGATGCAGCATTTGACACAGTTTATGTAAAATTAACATCATTTACTTGGAAAATTAGTTAAATTTTAGGTTTTTAGCCAGAATTAAGTAGATGATATCCAGTTAAAATTCGGCCAAAATTTTGCCAGGATTAATAAAAATTCTAATAAGGGCGAACAGTCAAAGCTTATGTTCTAAAGACTTACGGGCAAATTCAAGGAAAAAGACCTGATATGATGATTTGTAGGATACTTGAGAAGGGTGAACATGAAGAATCTTGTTTGTTGAGGCGAAGCACTTTTCAATTTCAAAAAACTGCGATATGTGGTTATAATTTGTACTATTAAACTGCGCTCTTTGTTAAGACAGGGTAAATAATATCACGAGGAGTTAAATCTGGCATTCAGACGTTTGGGTGTGCGTATATGTGGTATGTTTATTTATTCTTTCCCACTTTTGGCCATGGACACATCACCTTCTTGCAAACAGGAGGGTATATAAATCTATGTACAATGGACCTAGAATTTGACGGTAATATACTGTTTTTTTTTGTACTTTCTGAGATCAAATTGGCTACGGGTATTTCCGAATTCAACCTAGTGAGAAAGTTATTATCTGATATATACTTTTCAAGGTAAAGTATCGCCCATATTGTCATACTTATTATTTTATAGATAGTTCATAAAGGGAAAGTGGATGAGACGTTCAAGTTCTGTATGGAAAAGCATCTTAGCTCTGAAAAAACAGCTACATATGCAAGATCAGCAAAATACATACCAATTTGTAAGTGATTTGTTTTACTGTCTAAAATTCTCTACTATTTACTTTTTTAATATATATAAAAGTCAAGATCAAGCTGACATCTTAAATGTGATTTTAAAGCCTGTGCGTACATAATTGAGGGATTGAACAAAAACCTCCAAATATTTCGATGGTTAGTATAATGATTTATTGTTTGCTTCATTCTGAATAAGGGACAAAATCTTAATCATGATCGGTAAATTGGATTGATACTATGAAGATGATTGTTTTGCAATCATCTCTGTGGATCCTTAGTGTATGAGGTGCATCAATCTCAGAATTTTTGACTCAATAATTAATGTTATTAATTTTTTAGCTTTAGCAAGAAATGTACAAGTAGGAAATGAACATGGGAGATTTTTTCTCTACAATTCACTTCCTCTTGAGAAGCATATTAGTTGTACAAGCAGAAACCAAGTACCCTTCATATCCTTCATGTCCTATAACTATTGAACTGCTTAGAGAAAAATAGCACTTGCTTCTGGAGAATATCTATTGCAGAAAAATAATTTGACACTGTTGGGCTGACCAATGAGAAGCTCATGAGATCACTAGGATTTTTGGAGAATGATCAATTCCAGAGAAATCATCTTGTGCAGAACAAGAAAGTTAATCAAACCAAATAATTATGCAAGATCAAATAACAAGCCTGATCATGATTGTGGATGATGATGTTTCTATTGATAATGATGATGAATGGATACCAGAGGCATCAAATCGCATCACCGCCAATATGCAGGGCAACTCAGAGATCAAACTAATGCAAATAGTGGTAATGATACCAGTACGCAACCTTAACTGAGAAGAAATTCTTCAAGGCGGTCTTCAAGGTAGAGCTTTTTAAAGGTCACTCATGAACAGAAAAGATTCCAGGACCTGTTGAAAGAGTTATCTATGGTGAAGCTGAAAATGATGATGATGTCAAAAAAGATGGTGATAGATCTGTATCATAAAGCTAGGATTACATATTGCAAAGGTGAATTAAGAAGAAATTTTATGTTATTTTAGATATGTTAAAGAATTTGAAAATAGGGCTAGGGATATTAGATCTCAAGATTCATCAGTTACTGATCTAACAGTTAGGAGTCAAGCATACCATGAAGTTACTCAACATCTTCCAGATATTACAGAATCGATTTGTGTAAGAAAATCCAGTAGGTAAAGGATATATATAAGGTATTTGTGAAGATAGAAACAAACAAGATGAAGTAAGTGAAATCAATTAGTAGTACTTAAAGTTGCTTGCCTAAACTTCTCAAAATCCTACGATTAGTTTTGTCAAAATTTTACTATAAATTTATTATAATTTTGGCAGAGTTTTGGCAGTTTCAGCATTTATAATAAGTTTTGGCAGTTTCACCTTTCTCCAGAGTTTTGCCAGTTTTTTAATATAACTTTAATATAGTTTTGGCAGAATTTCACTTTTTGGTGAAATACTATCTTGTCTAAATTCCAAGATTTTAGCAAGTAACCTTAGTAGTATCCAAATTTAAAGTATTATAGTTTATTTTTCTATTGCAATTATCTATCACATGATTCCACTCTTCATGCTGTTTATGACTACTGCACACATCAACAATGTTTTACATTTAGTATTTATTAATTAATAAAGTTTGCTCATATCAAGCTTTATCTTTAATTTTAATAGTATATCTATATGTAAGTAGTGGTGTGGATGGATAAACAGTATATGAATAATTGTAGCATAAATCTAGTACTAAATTACAGGGTGACCTGCCAATCAGAAATGAATTAGTTGTAAGAAGCAAAGAAATAACTTAATAGTTTGCATTAAATGATAACCTCATACATTTCATTCGCTACCTCCATGTTTTTTACTGAAAAATTGATAAAGTTGCAATGCATCAAAAAAAAAATATTGTTTATATGACAATTTTTTTTATATGTAAATGTATTGAAGTGCTTCAAAAATTGAGCTCAGAAAGTCTAATTCAGCTTACAATCAATGATAACCGCTTTGGAGATTGTTGCTTAGCTTAAAATTTTATTTACTAGTATTTTATTGTATTTCTTTTTTGAATGGAATTACATGAAATTCTGATCATAAGTCAGCCATTAAATTTTAAATACAAAAATTGATTTTATTTTGAAAATTATAGAAACATTGTAAATTAAAGACCTGCAAATTATTTGTAAAGCAAATACTAAAAGCAATATTGTATAGGTTTGAAAAGTATATGTATCAATTTTTGGAATTAGTCTAAATTAAGATTTTATAAAAATTCAATATTTTAGTAAGATTACTATTACACAAATCTAAATTAAATATGTGTTACATATTTATGTAACTTATATTTAATAAAAAATAATAAAAATTTATTTAATTAATATTTAAAAGTAATGGTAATAACCACTTTTTTTTTCCCAACACTGCCCATCACTTTTCTATCATTTTTCTATTCACTTTTATTAAAAGTGACAAAAAAGTTTATAAGTATATATAACAGTTATTTTTAAATGGTAAGTAAAAGAAAAAACTTAATATTTTATATACATAGTAAAGATATATTTTTTTATAATTTTTAGCTTTAATTTATTGTTTTTTTCTTTGTAAAAAATACATGCAAATAAAAAATAATTATGGATGTAAAATAGTTGTAAATGAATAATAAGATATTCTTTTTTTTCAAAATAACTAATTATATATTTGTTTTTTATCTTTTAAAATTATTTTATTAGATTTATTATACTAAAATCCTTAAATGCCAAATAAAATCTTTTAAATAAAGTAAAAGAATTTGGGATTCTCTTATGGAAGCATTTTTGGTAAGAAATAAAATTTTCTGATCAGACTTTATGCAGGTGACAAAATCGTGCATTATTATTTCTGGAGATATGCTAACATTATTATTTACATTCATTTGAAAGCTGAGAACTTGCTCTATCGTAGGAATTAAAGATCAGAAAAATTGGATTACTGGATGAGGCGTAATTAACGATCAAAGTCAAATCAAATTTAAAAATTAAAAATAAATATATTGGACGTAATTATTCACAATCCAGTAATTCAGTTCATTCGATTTTAGGCTTATTAAATAGACCTCAATTTTCTCTTTCAAATGAATATAAATTCATTCATGTAGCTTACATCTACAGGTATTTAATAAATTTTTTTATATTAGACTTTATTAAACTTATAAAATTTTATATTAATAATATAATTGATGATTCCTGAACATCTACATATATTAAATGAATTATTTTAAATTTATTTTAAAGATAAAAGTTGGCATCACCTTAGGGAGTAAAAATCATTCAAATTAATAAATCACTACAAATGAAGTAATTAATAATCAAATTTAGATAAAATTCAATAAATATACTGAACGTGATTACTGAACAACTAGTAATTCAATTCACTTGATTTTAGATTTATTAGATAGATCTTGATTTTCTCTTTCAAATGAATATAAATTTATTTACATAGCTTATTTCTACGAAGAATTATCAATGATTTTGTCATGAGAGTTATATTTAATCTATTAAATTTTAATATCTTATATTAAAAAAAATTAAAATTATATAATTAATTAGTTTTTTTTGCATTATTTAGTATAAATTTATTATTCTTATATAAATGATAATTTATATTTACTTTAATAAATTAATTTTGTGTAAAAAAATTAGATTCCAAGAATCAGTCCATATGAGGATGTATTTTACATAAAATTTATAAAAGCCAATAATAGAGAAAAAAAAAATATATAAAACTGTAATCATAGAAGTCTATGAAATTAAAAAACTGACATTTTTCTTATTTTTCTTTTTTTTCCCTTTGTTCTTCTGGATTTTTTATAGAATTTCTTGGGTTTCTGGGGTTTCAGACTTTCCTGATGTATAAAAGCATGTGTAGTATGTTCAGCTTTAGTATCTGAAAGAGAGAAGATTGGTTATACAAAATTATGTTAAGAAAATAATCAAGATTTGTACATATACAATACTCAAATTCAAAAATATCCTCATCAGTCCAGGGTTTTGTTTTCGCCTCTTCTAAAGAATTCCCAAGTGGGCACAATACACCAGACATCATATATAATTCAAAAAGTTGACCATAGCAATCTAAAAAAATTATCCCATATTTACGCTTCCCAATGAGTATAATAAGGTTAAAGCCAAAATTTTTAACTTCTATTAAAATATGATCCATAATCTGAATTTACATTCACACTCAGTAAGACTTGATACTTCACAGGGCCCTTGGTTAGCAGTTGGTGACGATTGGATTCACTTACCATAATCATGATTACTATAGATAACCCTTGAGGTTCAATGAGTATGCTACTACTCTCTGACACATTATGCAAGG
Source organism: Oehlia diaphana (assembly GCA_003833135.1). NCBI lineage: Eukaryota > Fungi > Glomeromycota > Glomeromycetes > Glomerales > Glomeraceae > Oehlia > Oehlia diaphana. The sequence goes on from QZLH01001111.1 coordinate 17,860, forward strand.
GTCTGTGACTAACATCTTTTCCAATTCTATAGCATGGCTGTACAAATTGACATGATGTCCATTTTGTCCTTTCATCACTTCCCACGGCACACATTCTGCATAATTTTCCCATTGGTGCTTGCATATGCTCAATTCTTGCACTGTTAGAACAAGATTTACCTCTTGAAATAACGTCATTTTTTCTAACCTCTTCATTATTATTTATTACCTTCACTTTTATTTCATCCACATTTAATCTTGTTAGTTCTGGTAGTTTTGCTGGTGATAAGCAAACTGAGGCTCCAACGAACCATGAATCTTTTTATTTTGTTGCCTTGTATCATATGAGTAAGGTTTATCATATATGGGTGGAATGTCTTTCTTGGTTCCATCTTCACAAACTGTCTCTTCAAATCTACCAGTTTCCATGTAAGATATTCCCTTTGTTTCTTAATAGTTGCTTTTCTGATGGAAAGTTTGATATAGAAGCTCCCAAAAGGCAGAGTGCATCCTAGCTCATGCTTATTAGGATCAGTGGGTAAGGACCATAATACACTAACCTCCCTCGGTTGTCACTTCCTTTACTTTCTTTTTCTTTTTCTCTCCATTGACTTTGACTTTCTTTACATTGGTTGGTAAAGTACTGCGGAACATAGGTTTGTTAAAAAACAAAATCTTTTCTCTCTTTAAGGAAGAAATTTCGGAAATGGGATAATTTAAAACAATCTATCTAGATTACCTCGTCAGTTTCAGGAAATCCTTTACAAGTTGTCTCATCCATTTTTTTGGGCTATATAATTATTTAATAATTTTTTTATTATATTATAGTTGTAATATTTAACTAAAATCATATTTAATTACCTCTAAAATAAGGTCCTCTTCATAAATAGTTTCTTCTTCATTAGTAAAATTTGTTATCCATAATTTGAAATTGAAAAAGAAAGTAAAGTTTGATATGAAAAAATTTTTTGATTATCAATATTATTTATAGTTGTGTTACGCGGATATACTATTACTCATTGATTATTGTAGTACATATAGACGCAATAATTGCAACATACTAATATACGCAGTAGTGAGTTTACAAAATATACAACTCTGTATACATGACTATACGATAATCATTTGATATTACTTCAGGATTACAATCCGAAACTAGACACGATTCAGTCGGTCCGCGTTCGTTGCAGGTCTCTAAACCATAAGATACCGGAATAACTATTGATTATTTAAAACGTTTTTCATCAAGCTTATGAGGTCTTAAAATAGTTTTAATAGTTTTTTTATGATTGTTTTCCTGTGTGATATTTATATCTGTGTACCCGTAACGTTTATACCTGTGTATCCGTAACGTTTAGACTACCTGTATAACATTTTAACGTCGTACCGATCACGTGTATGTTTATCTGACGTTGCAGAGCAACGGGTAGTATATAAATATATTTTTACAAATATACCACTCAATTTTATATTTGCTGTTTAGTAATCATGAAAATTGTTGAATCCGGGTCATTACTTTGACCATTATTATATCTAGTAATAGGGCATAGAATCGAATTAGAGAACCTAGCTAATTCGGAAATTGATTCGATTATCCTAAATCCAATTCGAATATTGAGAAAGTCAAATTTGAATCCGAATTGGTTAACTTTGGTCATAATTCTGCGAAATTCGAATTTAAATTCAAACCTACCAATAACTGATAAATCATTTATATGGTTGTAAGTTTTGTGATTTTGTACCGTTAAAATATTAAAATTTCCCAACATTATTATATGATTAATGATATTATGACAAAAAAAAAAAAATTTGTATATTGAAATTACAATATATAAATATATTAATAAATACAACTAAAGTCCTAAAGCTATTTATTAATAAAGTTGAGAATTAGATTGGTAAATGGAATAAACTTTCAAATTGATCGTATTCCCTCTAACTACCGACTACATTTTTTTATTTCTCATTTATAATTGTCTATTAGCTGTCATAATTTTTTTATCTTGGAAATGGAAATTGTTGTACATTTTCACGTTGCTGAACGGACTCCCGTCATCTTTCGTAGAATTATATAATCCTTCGTTACACTTCGGACTATCAAAATACATACAGTATTTCAATAGTAAAAGAATAATAATAATATCGAAATTGGACATGGGATCTTTGACGTATTTGATTTAGATACAATATTTAGAGTTCGCTTTGTACTTCGGATTTTATTACACAACAATATTAATAATGTCACCAAAAATATAAATGTTGAAGAGTTCAGCTGTCAAAACCTAAAAAAATTATTTAAAAAAAGAGAGAAATAAAAACAAAATGAACGAAATAACCGCTGATCTTTAGTGGTGTATGGTTAAGTGTCATATGTATGATGTATTGATATATGTAAGTCAGACATATAGAATAATATATTATCAGATAGTCAATGGAATGTTTTTTTTGAACTTATATTACGTGTTATGTACAAATTACAATAGAATAATTTAATGATTTTTTTCTTCACACATCCATGATCCTAAAGAAGAAAATAATTTATCATCTCTTTCTTGTGAACTTAAATTCTTATGACAAACAATTTTTTTTCTATTGCTTCAATATAATCAATCTTGATTGGCTATAATGTGTTATAAATTGTAAACCAACTTATTCTTTTTAAAAACAAAATGTTATATATGCTTAACCTCAGAGTCAATTCCTAAGAATTAATTAAATTTTAATAATAAGTAATAAGAATGATATTTTTTATGTAAAATTGAAACTGATTATAATTATTAATTGAGAACTGAATGTTTAGCATGAATTTGAAAAAATTAGTCTCTTGAATAAGAAAAAGCATCATACCAAGATCAAAATGAAATTTAAGGTTTAATAAATATTTCAGCGTAATAATCTTTATTCTAATTAATCTTTATGATATTTGAAGAATTAACGATATACATATATATATAGCATATATAAAAAAATAAACGATAATCTATAGAAAATTTTGACGAAACGTATATATATAACTTAAATTAGCTTACATACTCTGTACATTTGAAAACTAAGCGAACGAAATAAAGAAAATATTCGACGGCCGGCGAGGAAGGAAACGTATAAAACTAGTGTAATATAAAATATCCGGAAAGTAATTTAACTAATATGTACCCATATAATAATACAATAGCACATAAATTGAACGATATTCAAGAAACGAAAAAGAAAATTTAATCGCAATTAACGAAGTTATCGAAGATTTTAACATATTCTTCGTCTAAAGAGCGCGGTTTTGGTAAAATTTCCCGATTAGATGAGTTATGACCAATGAGATCGTCGTATATAATACATAACGTCGAATTTTCCCTTCTACTGAAATTGATCTCTTTGCCGGAGATAGGACTATAACCTTCTTCAATTTCTTTTAAAAGACGTTTTCTATTGGCGTATGTGGTAAATTGGTTCTTAAGGTCATTTGGTAAGGAGCTCCAAAATTTTCCTGTAGTCTTCATGGTATTTTTTGAACGTATCTCTTTAGCAAAAATTTTTCTAAAGATATTAGAGAAAATTATGTAGCCATTTTCATTCTTTTTTTGACGTCCATTTGAACATTTATTAGAATTCGACGATTTTTTAGTCATAACTGCAGACCAAAAGGGCGAAAATTGAGTTGTTTTATAGAACAATTTTTCTTTCAAATGTAAAACCTTCATTGTTGCGTCAACATGCGTAAAATTATAACCAAATGATATCACAAAAGAAAATGGAATAATCAATTAAATTAATTAAAAAATCTAAACCAAAAGAAGTGTTATTACTCTATTATATTTTTATAAAACGTAATACGTAAAAGTGCATCGTAATTGAAATTAACAAAGAACGATTACTTAAATCATATCTGTAAAAAAACTTATTAATGAAATGCATGATTCATATGAATCTTTTTTTTTAAAAAAATAATAGAATTTACACAATTTTATTTTTATTTTTTATAATCAAAGTCAATATAAAAAGTGATTCGGTTTTATAAAAGATCAAATATGTAATAATATAGCGCAAATATAGATAAAATTGGAAATCTATCAATGATCATTCCAAAAAGGGACATACAGAGACATCTGTCACGTGAGAAATAAATCTATAATATCATATCTTTTAAGTTTCTATCATTTATTATTAATCAACTTTAAATATATATCAAAATTTTAGACATATGCCGAAATTTTTGAATACAGATTTAAGGAAATAACTCAACCTCTTGCATGCTTTAAATTTTGTTTATTAATAATATGTAATTCTAGAAAAAATCGATTTTTAACATTTATTTTTTTCATAAAAAAAATGCGTTTTGTCAGCTATAAAGTGATTACATCGTATTTTGTTAATTTGTTATATTATTAAAATGTAAACATTACAAAAAGTACTAAATTTGATAATAGATTATATAAATTAGCTGATTATAAATTTCCTCATTTGAAATTCATTAAATTCAAATTTCGTCAGTTTCTGCCGAAAGCCGATAACCATTTGGCGAACGAGCTTCGGTACCCTTAAAAAGAATAATATTACAAATTCGTTAGATTGTTGCGTCACTAAGCATAAAACAATCAAAGTTTATACTTCAATACTCTACCAAAGCCGATAATAAATTTAATTTGGTAAAAATCGAAAAGATCTGTTGCCAAGATAAATGATATTTGCATAGAAAGTTAGTTAGTGTATGTGCATTCATGATCAATTTAACTTTAACAAAAGCGAATGGAAAAAAATATTCACGAAAATTGGATCAAGGCATTACACTCATCAATCCATCACAATCTAATTTTAGAAATATGAATCAATATTTTTAAGTATGAAATTATTTGTGACAATAAAATGCATGACTTCATTATGTGAAAAAATTTTCACGATCGGTTGTAAAAAAAAAGAGTCTAGTCTAAATTAAGAAAAACAAAGCTAAATTTTGATTGGCTACTGTAAGAACATAAGCATTAGGATCTGATTAGGATCTGCTGCAAAACACGGGTGACGACGATCAAACTTGATTAATCGCGGCTTATAACTTATTCAATTCGCAGTATGCGAATTTGTGCCACAGAATGCATTTATGTTCTATTTTAATTTAGTCTATTTAAGATATTAGAATGAACCTACAAGTTTGTTTATCAAAAATTTTGGGAAATGAATACAAAGTGAGTACTATAATGCACTAGTATTTCCTTTTCAAGTTCTTTAGGCTATTTCATTTGATTTGAGCCGATTTAACTTAGGTCCATATACACCATTTCCTTGTATTCCGGCAACGAAATATCCTAAGGTAACTTACTATTTAATTCGTTAAGCCTAAGATAAAAATAATTTTTTATGCCATCTTGGATTATATGAAAATTGTTGAATCCGAGTATCTAGAAACTCTCGTGGATTTTGCTTTATCCTCGGTAAAATAACAAATTTTACATGGTTAATGTCTAATTATCTTTTTAAGTTAATTTATATGAATTTTGCAAATAAAAATTCATATTCTTTTAAATATTAATAAAATTTTTATCAGTTCCAGAGAGTTCATTATACAAATATACTTTTCATAACAGAGAAATTTCTCTTAATCTGTGATATAGATTATATTAGTAATAATAACAAATGAAAAAATATTTTTGAATTTATATTAATGAATTCATAATTTTCAATATAATGAATTTTAATACTGCAATAAAATATAATTATAAATTATAAATTTTTTAACAATGATCATGTTTAGCTTAAATTTCGATTTATTTTTTATATTTTAATCATAAATTTGATATAATACATAATAAAATCATAAAGTATTCAAGAAGACGGAAGTGGGAGAGTAAAAAATAAAAATACATAATGAAATACATAATGTAACTTAAAAGTATACTTTGTACATATATTACTAATATTAGTTAATCCTTATAGTATTTGTCATAATCGAAATATTCTTCCGATGTTCTTAAACCCAAATCGCTCGCAACTGGATGTGAGCTTAGATCCGAAAAAATCATTACTAACGATTTATTGTTACCCGGCTCGTTGACATTGGAAGCCTGTACAACAGTTAGATCCGGGTTTTGCTTTAAAATCCGATCATCGTTTGCATACTTTATATATTCATTTTTTTCGGTATTTGAAAGTGAATTCCATTTTTCTGATGCTATCTGCATCCTCTCTTGAGGAGAATGGTTTGGATAATCATTTTTCAGATAGTTTTTTATAAACTTAAAATAAAATGAAAATCCATTTGGCGCTCTCAAAGAACGCGAAACATGATTTCTCCTCGAGCGATTTGAGTTTGTTTTCATGGGGACTGTAGAAAAAGAATTGAGCCAAGATCCTTACTCTTTTATAGTCATTTTTTCATTATTAATTTTTATAAACTTCATAAATAAACAAAGTTGCGTCAGTAAGTATAAAAAAATCACTCTTACAAAAGAATATAGATTATTAAAGAATTTAAAATTATTAAAATAAGCTATTATCAAAGACCACAATAGGCAGAAACGCATCAAAGGTGCATTCATGATTTAAATAACAAGGACATATGAAAAAAATAATAAATTTGCCAAATGAGAATAATAGTATGATTATTTATTTTTATTTGGTGGCAATTCGTTTTTAAAGAAAAATTATTTTTTGATTAATCTTTCTTTTTACATTCCGATTATATTAGAAGGTATAAACTATATTTGTAAAATATTAACAATAAAATGTATGACATATTATATAAATTCTTTCTTTCTTTTTTTTTTAAAAAGGAATATAGAATAAAATATGTCATATATTTAACGTGTTGCAAAAAAATTCCAAAATAAGCAACACACATATCAGATTTCGATTGGCCAATAATATGTAGTGTAATAATTTACATCAAATTTAAGTCATAGCATTTTTATTTAATGAAGTTTATGAGGCTAAAGGTGTTAAAACCGTGAAATCCGATTATCCCAGGAAAAGAAAGTTATTACTAAATTACAGAGTATATTCTTTTTCTTCCATTTAAGGGAATAGATCTCGACGACGTACTGATTGTAGGAAGTGTCTGGTGTACTTTACTACAGTCCCTCCTAGTAATACGCAATCTAACCCACCCGAAACCTGTAAAAAATCAAGAACTTTTAGTAAGACATTTCACTTTATTAAAAAAAAATAAATAAAAAAAAAAAGACCAAGATTCATAAAACTTATATGGCGAATCTTAGTTCTTTTCCATTCTTGAAAAACTTATATAATAAAAAATAAGAATGGTTAGTAAACTTTTACACTTTATAAAAAAAAAATGAAAAAGATTCATAATACTTACGATGAATCTTAATTCTTTCAGCTTACTTAATAGTATCCTACAAAAAGAAGAGAAACATTAGGACATTTCTTAATTACAATAAATACACCCGCTGATCCACTTCCCATTTACCTCTATTCCTGATCACCACCCAAAAAAAGAGACCATTCTTAAAAAAATGAGAATAAGGTAAGTAAAGAAAAAAAATAATAAATTAATAAAAAAAAAAATTTCGGAGAAGCCTATAAAATTATGTATCATGTGTATCACGTGATATAATATTATAACCGCATTTACCCCAGTATCGCCCCAAGATTTCTAAGTAAAATTAACTACCCCAAGAACACCCCAAAAAATTCTGCGTAAATCATGTGATTATCACATATCACATGATTGTGATAGACGATTACGTAATTAAATAATATTAAATATTTAACATTTTATTTAAAATATTTAAATGCATTTTATTTTGAAAATCACTTTTAAAAAAAGTTAAAATTATTTAAAAATGCAAATATTTCATAATCAATTAATTTACTATTTTATTTATGAAATAAATCACTTTTCTAAAAACATCGTATGCTTGTTGTGATCTTTCCAAGTACGTGGATTTGTAATTCGTCTTTCATACTTATTAATATCAGTTACCAAATTTTTAATGCCCTTGAAACTTGTTTGAACTGCTTGTGCCCATCGTTTATTACCAATATTTTCTTGTTCCTCTACAATTCTTAATGCTTCATGTAGTATTAATTTGTAATCTTTAAATAGTTGTATTGTTTGATCGTCATCATCATCACTTATTGAATTTACAATTGTAAGTTGGGTATATTCATCATTATTCGTTAAATTCATTATGTTATTTAATACATTATCTAAACAAAAAAAAGAATTATTTTTTGCTAATGTTAGTATGCAAAATATAAATAGTATTTTTACCTTTATTTGAAATAGAAGATGGGTTTTGAATTGATTCTTCAGCTGATAAAAATATAAATGGATATATTTCTTGCTGTTGAACTTTGTGAAAAAAGGAAGGAGTAATTATTAATTTCTTTTTTTTGCAAATTGTTCCATTCCTTTTTAAAATCTTTTCGCCAAGAAGGTTTTTCACGTCCACATAAATACTTATTATATTGTTATTGATGATGTGGAATTAAACGGGTAAGAAGAACATAGATTACTAAATCAAGTCGTGGTCGAAAAAATTTGGGCAAATAATCTCGTTTTATAACTTTCCAATGAGATTCTGAAAGCATTGTTGTACGAAACATGCAAATTTTTTCTGGTATTACAGAACGTGCCCACAAAATCCAAATTTCTTTTTTGTACCAATTTGTCCACAAGTAAGCCCACACATTTCGTAAATCATTGCCAAAGCAAAATTCATATATTTCATATGCAGACTCTCTCCAAATTTCTTCAGCTGACAAATGATATCCATTTATATTAGGAATTAATGAATGATGATGCATATGTATTTCTAAGATTTCAATAATCTTTGATCGTAATGCCTGAGGGCAAAAATAGAAATCCCTTTTGCTTTTTTTTTCATTTGTTATTATTGGATAAAAATCAATATTAATGAAGTCAAATACTTCGTGTGCAAAATTAGAACTATATGTTATTATCTTAGGCTGTGTATTATCAGAAAGGCGCTTTTTTAATGCCTTTTTAATATGCCAAAGACATATTTGTATTTTGACGTGTGGCCAAATTTGTTGTGCAGCTAAAATTTGTGCAAAATCTTTGTCTGTTAAAAAAAATTGAATATATTTCATTCCTAAATCATATAATGCTTTAAAAAATAAAGTTAAGATTTTAGTTCGTGCTCTATCACTTTTTTTACTTCCTTCTACAAATAGATAAGTCATTGCAAAACCTGAACCATCAAATTGTCCAATAATAGCATAAAGTTCATATCCAAGAACATTAGTCTTATATGTTGCATCAACAACAATTTCTTGGGTT
>QZLH01001112.1:9157-34888 GCA_003833135.1 Oehlia diaphana
ATTTTCTAAATAAAATTTTTCGCAATATATATATGACCTTTTAAACATATGGGCGCTTTGCAGTAGAAAGGGACGAAACTACTAAAAAAAATAAAAAATGAGTTAATATAAAATCTGAACAAATTATAGCATTTAGAATATTTTTGGTATATAAAAGAAAATTTAAATTTTTTTAGTAGTTTCGTCCCTTTCTACTGCAAAGTGCCCATATATATTAAGTGTATTTTGGCCTGCTCTGCAAGTTTACTTAGAATGACAAAATAAGTTTTGAATGCCGTTTTCAATTTATTTGACTTTTCATTTTTGTCTATCCATTTTTAGATATGATCAGCAAAAAAGCTTTTGCTAATATATAAAGTGAATACCAGTATTCAAAATCTACTTTTTAACCTTAAGTAAACTTGTAGAGCAGGCTAAGATACACTTATTTTATGATTTTCAAGTTTATGTTAAACTTGATTCATAAAAAAATTAGTTCACTCATATTACATCGAATCACGTAATTTGACTCCGCTTTAAACGACCCCAAAAAAGGGAGATGCGACATATTGCAGGTGCGAAAAAAAGCATATTCCTAATTTTATTATATATTTAAAAGGGTAAAAATTAGTCTTTTGTATAGTATCTAATATAAGAAAAATATTATTATTGCCTTATTTATATTTTGATAAAAATTTCTTTAAAACTTAAAATTAAAAAATAAAAAAAAAAGAGAATGTCAAAAAATCACCGGTAATGATTCTCACTGCCAGCGATTTTCACTGATCATACCCACATTTTTGATTGATTATATGATTACATCATCATCAATAAATGTTTATTTGTTTATTATTTCTAGTACTTTCACAACTTTAAACCCTTCGCTCAGCTGGTATGTTTTTTTTTTCTTTTATTGTTTTTTATATTTTATTTCTTGCTAACCTTATTTTATTCTCTTTAAGTTCTTACTTCTTTCAGTCCTTTGCTCTTTGCAATTAAGGTGTGTTTAGTATTACATAGTCACAATTTTTTAAAGTTTTTTTTTATTTTGTCTCTTACACTTCGTTTCTTATATTTTGTTCCTCACATTTCCTTTCTAACTTTATTTTGTTTTTTTTTAGGTAATTAGTTCTTATTGGTATGTTCTTTTTTTTATTTTTTATTTTATTATTTTTTTTTATTTTGTCTATCATATTTCGTTTCTTACTAACTTATTTTATGGTTTTTATTTGGTCAGTTGGTTTCCTTCATTTTTTATTCCCTACTGTTCTTTTATCTTTTGTTTCAATTATTACTTTTATTTCCTTAATTTTTCATTTCTTTTTCACTCCACTTCATTTTTTTTCATTTCTTTTCGCTCGTCCCTTGTTTCTTTTACTCCTTTTTACTCCCCGTATTTACAATAATTCTTGAAATCTTGTTTCGTTGGACCATGATCAAGTTTCTACTGTTTCTAGACTTTTGTTCGTTTCTTCCAAAAATTAAGTTTGATATCACGTATGCAAATGATTAGAAATTGACAGAGAAGTTGGTGAATTTTTTTCTGTGTCTTTAAGTGGGCTAAAAATATGTTATAAAGCCCTTCATTTTCTTTGTTCCTTTTGCTCGCCTTCATTTTTTTCATTCTCTTTCATTTTTTTTGTTCCTTTTTATCCCCTTTGTTTTTTTCATCCCTTTTTCACCTCTCTTTTGCTTCTTTTGTTTTTTTTTACTCCACCTTTGTTTCTTTCATTACTTTTTATTCCTCTTCATTCATTTTGTTCTTCCCTTCACTTCTTTTGTTGTTCTTCATTCATTAATTTTTCATTATATTTAGTTTCTTACTCTTTTTGTTATTGCACATTCTCTTCATTTTATTTTCATTATTTCTGTTATTTCTATGAATAAATAAATAAATAAAAAATTGTTAATATGTATATTTTTAATCAATAAAACGTATCTTTAATTTATTAATATCATTATAAACGTGTAACTTTTAGTATTTAGTTTAAAATTAAAATTTCATTACATTAAGTTAATTTAAATAATTTCGTCAATAGGTTTATAAGATAAATTAAAAAAAAAAAAATTTCGGTGAAAATCACCACCGGTGAGATTTAGCAATACTCAAAAAAAACCCCAATTTTTTAAAAGTTATTACTTTAATTTTTTTTGATAAATTAAAATACCATTTAAAGAAAGGAATAATTAATTTACTAATTTGGTTTTTATTTAAAAATAAAGTTATTCAATATAATATTTCTAGATAAAAATCAAATTTGTATTAATAACCTTATAATATGATGATAATAATCCTTCTTTGACACATTCGGCTGCCCTTTGATTTGTTGTTTCTAATCGCTTCCTTATTTGAGCATGTAAGTACCTTACTAGTTATTCAATTGGTAACGTTTCACATATTTGATTTACTTTTAAGATTATTGTGATCTAATTTTCCTTCAAAGTTTTGAACATGGCTCCTAAATATATTATAGGTATTAATTTAATATATTTTTTCGTTTATTTTTTTTTTTTTTTAATTTGCAATTATTAATAATCTTTTTTTTAAAATTTTAGAACATATGGAAGATAATTTGCACGAATGGTGTCTGTTGGAGTATTATCATATAGCAACGTTTATACATCCCTCCAATTTATATTTTACTAATTTATCAATGACAGCAGAGACATCATTTAAAAATTCAGAAATTCCAAAAGAAACTAATTTTATTACCGAGAATATTATAAATATGAATGTTCCAATGGATAAAATATGTCTTTTAGATCCTGCTTCTAATCAAGTATTAGAACCGACGGATGGTGATGCTTTTGAATATTTTTTATTTGGTGGGATTCTTGGAGACGATCCTCCCAGAGGTGAATGTTTTAGATGTTTTAGAATAAATGTATTTTTAATCTCGATATTTACTTTTTCTCTGATTTCATCAATGATCAGATCGTACATCTGAATTAAGGCGTCTTGGATTTACTACGAGGAATCTTGGTGCCATGCAAATGACAACAGATACTGCTGTACACGTAACAAAGAGAATTGTAGATGATAGAGGTACTTTAGTCTTTTATTTGGAATAATATCCTTATTTTATTTGAATAATAACAATAATGATTAAATTTAAAGTACCGATGAATCAAATTCCTTTTATTGATTTTCCTGAAATAAAAATTAGTAAAACTGAATCTGTGGTAATTATTCAAAACGTTCACAGCATTCTGTTTATTAATAATTGACAAATTTAGCTGAATTTTTATATAATTCTTTAATACCTTTAGATTATGCCTTTTCGTTATATCGCTATACCTGATTCTCATAAATCTACTTTACAAACCACCGACAACGAAATGAAACAAAATATCGTTCCATTATTACCCTCAGGAATGATTGATTTATTAAAAAAAGACGGAGATATGGCATTTGAATTTTAAATATCTAAACATTATAACCTGATAAGATATTTATGTGCACGTAAAATTATTGTGAAATTCTCGAATTTAAAATTTCCATCACCTTAACAGTTAATGATTATGAATTAAGATGATTGAGAGCCAAACCCGTACTTCATATTCTTTATATTCTTGCATTCTTTGCATTCCATGTGTTTTTAATCACTATTTTCATAAAATTTTCGTAAATGAATGTTTTGTAAACAAAACGAAAAAAATTAGCTTACTCCACAATTATTTATACAATTAACTTCTTTACAAGCTCGTTAAATTTAAAAGAAAACGAGTACGGCACAGCATTTTTTACGTTAATACTATTTTCAACCCTTTTCGAGTAATTTCTTTTAAAGATAAGTCAGATCAATATAATAATATCCTCAACAAGAAAAAAATGGTGTTTTCAAATGTGCACGAGATCTATACGCTTAATATATCTCGATACAATTCCGTGCATTTACGCATTAAATATCGATACTTTTATTCCATGAAAAGATGTTACCAAATCCCAAAACAGAACGGAATGATTGTATTGGAGATGAAAAGACCAACGATAATGAATTATTACCACCATTCATATTATTTATATTATTTACAATTCTTTCTTGCTCATTTTTCATTTCAATCATACCGGAAACATCATAATTGTCTTCAACGAGAGTTTGGTTTAAATCTAATGAGGCAACATTTAATGCACTCTTAGTGTTATAGTTTGAGTGACTCCGTATCTTTTTTTCTTTCTTAACTTTTCTTGACTTGGCTTTTGTTTGTAATATTTGAGTAGTATTCTGAGTTTTAGGGTTCGACTTGCCTTCATTTTTTCTTTTATAAAGTTCCATCCTTGTTGCATTAGGCTTAAGCATCGACTTTACCGTATTATTACATTCTACGATGAAATTATTTGATTCTGACTAAAGATAAAAAAACATAATATAAATAACGTTTATTAAAACAAATAAATCATGTAAGATAATAATTGCAACATCGAATTGTATATTCCTACATTAATTTCCATCGGTTTATCATCAATACTATTCCCAATAAGGTCATCCTCTTTAGCTGAAGCATCTTGAATTTTTCTTCTCTTATTATTTTCGTTTGCTCGTAACTCAGTTTCATCTTTGTTTACCTGATTGGGACATCTTGATTGATCAATAGGTGTTTTCTTGACGCCAATTTTCAGTTTTCTTTTTGATGCAGAATCTTTCGTTTGAACAGCATCCGCTTTTGAAATAATAAAAGAATCATCTTGCTCAAGATTTTGGGCACGACGTGATCGTTTTGACGCGCGCCATTTCCCAAATACGGATCCATTTCTGGTCCTCCTGAGTAACGATGATTCATCCTGGATGGCCAAAACTTTTGCAGGAGATTCTAATTTCGCAATAGAACTATTTGACGGTTTTCTGCTGCCTTTCTTTTTGAGTGATCCAGAAAGATTTAAATTTTCGGTAAATTCTTGTTCTTTTGTTAATACAATTGGTTGTTCATCTTGCGTTTCACCTCGTTTAACCACTTTCTCAACAATAATAGGATTAGTCATTTCTTTTCGTTCAGAATAAATCGAAGGAGTTTGAATAATATTACTAGTTGAACTAGCAGAACCAATATTTGTTTGTAATTTAAAAGTCTTTTTAATTTCACAATCTGATTTCATTTCTTGGTCTCTGTCATGTCCTCCAAAATCAATAGAGCCTGAAAGAGTATTAGCATTTATCGAAGAAGCTATAGGTTTATAAATAGACGTTTGAGAATTTGCCGAGTCTTTGGAATTTCTATTATAAATTATCTTTAAACGAGCAGGACTGCTCGAATTAGTCTTAACGGGTTCTGCAGTTGAAGTTTCAAAATCATTATCACGTGAATCAAATGCTGGTCTAAGTTTATTCGAAACTTTTTGTACAGCTTGAACGTAAAGAACAGTGAGTTTTTCGATTGTTATGTCCGACAAAGAGATATCTTGGCCAGATAAATTGTAATCGTTAATCGCCATAATTTCTGGAAGCGGATTAGGATTAAAAGAAAGCCAAGACCTGAGGCTCTTTTCATAGAAAACTTGGTTCACGTTAAGACCGATCAGTTTGACCAAATATTTTGGGGATAAAGTGTTGCCATTTTGAGGAGTGGAAGTCGGTACTATACGCGCATAAGCGACTTTTCGCAACTTTGTTGTTACGTGCCTTTCAAGTACGAAAGCTGGCCAATATCTGATAAGTTTATTTGTTATTATGGAGCTTTCGGACTCGTTTTTAACTTTTATTGAAATAGAGTTAATAATAGTACTCCACGGCACCCAAACATAGTCCCCAACACCAAAAATTGCTATTATTTCATCGAGTTCAGACATTATATATAAATAATTAAAATAAAAATAAAAAGGTACTTTTTAGAAAGACGAGAAAAACTTTCGGGTGGCTAGTTTTTATAGAACAGACTGTTTTGGAATATCCCGTGACAATTTACAATTTAGGTTTATTTATTTTTATTTTTTTGTACACGATTACACAGTTTGATTTCATAAAAGTCACATGGTATCTAAAAATAATTGGTCCCGAAAATGTACATGATAAAAAAATGTATTTGTACTTATTGTAAATTAATATTTAATAATTTTTTTGAAATAATATTAAAAAGATTAAATTTTTTTTTAATTAAAGTATACCCATGTTGTAGAGGAAAAACTATATATCATATTAATTTGGATAAAATATTTTATAATAGGAAAAATGAGTTTAGACAAATATAAATAATAACGATAATAAGATAGGATATAATAATTTTTTTTTTTTTTGATACTGTATAATACAAACTAGGGATTAAGCATCCATTCTAATAATATTTCTAAATTAAGTTTATAACAATAATATTTTGAATAGTATTTTATATATATATACATACATATATATATATGAAATTTTGAAATTTACGATTGTTTCTCTTTTTCTAAAAAAAAGAAAGAGAATTATTAAATAAAACGCCAATCGAAACTACAATTATAAATATAAAAATTTACCATCTACTCTATAAAGTTCAACTTCTCTAGGAACTTCGTTAATAATAGAAGACCATCGATAATGTGAATCTAATAGAAGAAAAATAAGTTTCACTTTTTTTTTAAAAAAAAAAAATTTATACTTTTGAATATAACATTATACATACGTTGCCTACGATCTGCTTTTAACTTGTCAATCATCTCTTTATCAACCTTACCTAAGGTCATACCTTTGAACAGAATAGAACCTAATTAAAATATTTTCGTGGGAAAGTCATGTGATAATATTAAAAAAAAATACTTACTTCTAGTAACTTCTCTTCGGCCATTATGAGTTTGATAATCTTCTCTGGCCTTTTCTTTGCCTTTGTTATCATTAGTTGCAGACCCGGCCGGATCTCTCTTAGAACCTAAGATAGAATAAGGCAAAAAATTTTTTAGGAGTCTTGAAGTATTCATTTATAAAGTTGTAATGAAATTAATTTCATACTCGACTTTCGGATCATCGTAAGTAATTCTCCAGTTGTAGGATCAAAAAGTGTAAATGTGTCAGAGTTTCTAGGTTCAGGTAAATGTGGAAAATGTAACAATCGGCTTGTGTAGAAAGCTTGTGGGTGCACAGCGCCTGAATTGGTGATAACCGACTTCACTGATCCAGTTTTAATTTTCTTTGTTCTTGGACCTTGGAATGGAGCTTTACCATCGGAAAGATATCGCCATTTGGCGGATACATTTAATAAATCGGCCGCGGTTGGTCGCTTTGATGGATCGGCATCCCAGCACCGAAGCATAGCGGCCACGTAACCTTTAGGAGTTCCGGAAATGATTGGAGGTCGAAGTCCATTACAAATATCATTGGCTAGCGAATAATCGTGGGCACGATCAGAAAAAGGTGGTTCATTAGAAGACATCTCCCACATTATCATCCCCAGACTGTAAATATCTGCTTTTTGCGTGTAAGAATCTCCTCTTAACACCTCTGGAGCTACATAAGGAAGTACACCATAAACTTTTTTCGAATCCTCGGACTCATTTACTGGTCGACACATTCCTAAATCTGTGACATAGACGAGCTTTTCGTGCCGCAATATGTTCCCGCTATAGATATTTAAATACGATTAATTTTTACTACAACTTGAAAGCTAACCTTCTTTTTTTTTACATTTAGTGCTTTTTTTACCTGTGAAAGTCTCTGTGTACTAAACCCGAATCATGAATGCCTTGAAGACCTTTGGCAATACGGTCAAATAATATAATTTTCTCATCCCATGATAATTCAGCAAAATATTTTGTTAAATATTTTCGTAAACTTCCATGATCAGCAAATCGCATTACCATTACATATCGATTAGTTTCTGGATCTTTACTAACACCATAACAATCGATAATTCCCGATCCAAGACTACATCTATGATGTGCTCGAAGCTGTTAATTTTTTATAAAACAACAAAAACAAAATTTTAATCACAACCTACAATTAATGTATCTCCAAAGACAATAAATTGCAATTTTACCTCATCCAAAAAATCACTAGCTAGGCTCTCCGAATTATCAAGAAACTTGAGTGCAACTTTACCCCATGCACTAGATTTTGCTGAATAAACTAAACCGAAACCACCTTGAGCTTCAAACTTAACATCTGAGAAACTGTCGAAATCAATCCAACGCATATAATCAAAAGGTGTATTCGCGTTTAGTTGAGTTTCTCTTATAAACTGGTCGAGTTCTTCGTTGCCACTTGTCCAATTCTTGAAATGAGCTTTTAGTTTTGCTGTGTCGCATGGTCGACACCACCCTATCGCGGTACGTGTCCCACCGCATTTTGAACACTTACTTAGTTTACTTGATTTTTCATTTTTATTAAGAGAAGGTGAACCAGATTTCGAAAAGGAATTAGGAGGCACAACGATACCGGCCTCCTTTGCTTTTTTGGCCAAATTATTGAAATAAGATATTTTGTTTTCAAAAGTAATAAAAAAATAAACCATAAAATAAATATTTTACAAAACATAAAAAACTCACCTAAGTGTTTAAGCATTGACGAGTAGTCCATTTTGCTATACCGTTCCTTGTTTACAATTTTAAGTGGCGCAGTCAGATTGCAAAACTTCCTACGCTGTTCTCTCTTTTTTTTTTTTATTATTAATACTATTAGCTAACCAGGCTATTGAATTTTGAAGAGAAAAGTCTAACGTGGGCTAATTCCTTGTTGAAAGAGAAATAAATTGATTTGATGGAATCGAGGATGAACGGGATGAACGGTCAAAAAGTTGCACTAGATAACTCCTTGAAGCATCCCTTCTTAAGTCTGTTTGTGGCAAAAAAATTCTTTTGTTTGGTTCACTCGTGTTCCGTTACTTTTTAAACTTCAATAGGTATGATCGTTGTCGTGCAAGTGTTTTCAATTCATATGAAGGCCTCGTGACACACCACTTTAACAGTAATATGAAACTATTTATTATATAACTTTAAAATCAGGTTTTGTTTTATTTATAGTTGGGAAGTTTAAGAATGGCTTTGAAACTTGTTCGATCTTATCATAAACATTTTAACATCATCTAGTGATTTACGCCAGATTTGGGTTTGCAAAGAAATGCTGTTGTTGCAAATAAAAATTTTTCTAATTATGCAGATAAGAACCATTATAATACGCCGAGAGTAATCAAAAAGGCATATGTAACGCCAAAATGTGCCAAACTCTGAATATTCACGAGCTTTCTAAACTTTCTTTGGTCTCCGAATTAAATAGACTACTAAACTGGCAAAATTGCAATCTTGAATAGTTATTTCTAGTGCAGGTCGGCATGTTTCGCACGGCCCACAATTATACGAAAAAATTCCTTTTGCCCATAAAATCGTATTTCCTAAAGAGGTCCAGTTTAATCTAGGCCATTTTAAAACTAGTTTTTACACAACTAATTAATTCACATAGAGACCAAAACATTTAGTTTTAAATAATTCTTACTAATTTTGGAATTCCACGTTTAATGGTTTGACCAAAGTTGTCGAACCACAAACGTAATCAGGGGCTTCACTTTGTGTTTGAGTATATTAAAAGGTATTTCATTTTTTTTTATATGCGACTATTTTGGGCTAATGAACTTATTAAAATCACAACTTTTAAGGTGAATGAAATCCGATAACCGCAGTACAAGCGCAGTAACAGGAAAAATCATTGTAATTTTTTATTTTGTTTCACGATTTTTTTTGTATTACATTTGAAATCAGATGAAATGTAAATAAAATCTTATCAAGGTTTTTTCCTATATTATACCTTTTGCCCCAAACCCTGTTTGACGTGATAAGCCAGTAGCGAACGATTACCTAGTATATAAAAAAACCAAACATCAACGGTTCAATAATTGCCGCAGCTACCACAGTCAAAATTATTTGATCACAAAAATAAAAAAAAATCCTATTTTCCGCATCGGGGAATCGAACCCCGGCCGTCGCGGTGAAAGCGCGAAATCCTAACCACTGGACCAATGCGGATGAACTTCTTACTATGAGAATTTTATTATAATTGTAATATTTTTGATTAACTTTAGCTTGTGGCGCAGTACAACTTGTGAGATTTTCGTGCACGTGAGATTTATACATATGAAAAAAAAAAGAGAAAGGATATGTAATTTGCAGTTTATATTTATGTTGTGCTTTTATAATAATTCTCTTTTTTTCATAACTAAATTTTTACTATTTTGTTATTAATATTATAATATATTGGTTTCTAGTATATCAAGAGTAATGACAAACATCATTTTCTTAAATCCGATTTATTCTGCGCAAAGTGTTACGTAACAACGTAACGACTAATGATCACCGTATGTAATACGTAGATCAGCACTAAACCGTGGAACTGAGCACAACTTCCATAAGAAATTTAACGGAAAGGGAACTCCCAAACATTTTCCTACTTAATTCAGGAGTATCAGTATTCTTCCTGGTACCCACCTTCGCTTCTCGCGTCTATTTGAACTATTGGGGTATTGACAAATGAAATACGGAACTTTCTAACTTCTATTCTATTTCTAACAAAGTGGATTCAGAGCATAATGACTTAATTATAGGGAAGAAGGCAAGCAAATCTGTTATGTTTCGATTTTATCAATACATCTTCCAATAAAGTTATGATTTGTCTTTATTGCTTATGTTTAAATATTGAAAGTCTTGGACTATTAAGCACTGCAAACAATTTTCAATCACATAAAGTCCGTAAAGATTACGAAGATCTGATGACTTCACGCAATAAACGATTTTTGACAGTACTTTGGCGGATAATGAAGAACAGAAGAAGTGTCCAAGAAGGTCAGCATAGAATATAGTTTCGAATGTCTGCACAGTTAAAACTACTCAGAGTCTCTCCAGATCGACTCGAAATTAATATCACGCTATGATCTAGAAAAGTTGAAAAAGAATACTTGTCATTATACCCTAATTGTATGTGGATGCTAAGCAAAGTGGAAGAGGTTATTTATAAATATGCGAGAAATTTACAGGGAAATCATTATTTCGCTGATAATGAATGGAAAGAAAAGAAGTTTTTAATACAGAAGTTGAAAGCTCTCCAAACTTGAACGTTCTCTTATAGAATTAATGAAAATACACAATTGATGACATAACAAATTGGGACTTTACTTTATAAATTACGCATACTCGGTATTTTGATTTTGTGGTAAAAACAAGAAAATCCATTTAATGATTTAAAATTAGAAGGGTAGTACGAGATGAATATTTGGGTCGTTTGATTGGTTCAGCTTTAGATAATCAGAAAATTGATCTAGTGTGTAGTTACGCATCGGGAAAAACTATAAAAGGACAACAAATGATCGAAAGAAGAATGGACGTAAAGGAGTTGACTTTATGGGGATCATTTAGAATTTGGAAGGAAACAACGGAACAAGGTACTTGAATGATTCTTTAAAATTAGAAGGATATGATACAACAGCTTATTATTTATTGCGTGTGATGAGAGAGATGATAATGGCTTGATAAAATCCTACTTATTTATAATAAATATTACTAGCTTAAGATATATAAAAATCGCTTTTTTTCCAAAAAGGAATTTTTTATGCCGATTTTTTAATTTTGGGCAGAATTAAATACGTCACGTGATTTGACAAATAAAAAAATAAAGTTTTATCAAATAAGTCAAAGAATAACATTTAAAATCAATTATTTTTTTTTATAATTAATATTAGTTTTATATAAATTTATTATTTAATAACTGGGCATATCTGCAGGCCAGTATTGAATAGTTTTATATTTATATAAAATCAATATTTTAATAAAACACTGCTTCCTATAAGGGTAAATTTTAAAAAAATAATTTATTTAATAACTGAATATTTTCTTTATACTAGTAATAATTAGTGAAATGATTTTATCTTTTAATGCTTTTAATGGATTGATTTCATTATCAAAAAGATGGCCAGATGGGTAATATAATCTGTTATAAGTTTTATATTATATAAAATTCTTCTTAATAAATACTTATTGGTTTAATTTAACTGATTTTGCTCTTTAAGATATTACTATATATCTTTGTCAGATTTTTTTTACAGTTGGTATACCATCTATTGATAAGAATCAATAGGTAAAATAAGTTGAATAAAAAGCAAAATATTTATAATTGAGAATTGACAACTATTATTTGATGTATTTACATAACTCAAATTTATACAATTATAGTTAAAAGTTAATAATAACTAATTTTAAACTTAAACATCACTACTAGATGGAGATTGAAGATTTGGATGTAATTTAATTTCATTCCTTCTTTATATATAGGTTTCATTGATAAAAAAAATTATTGAGATATTCACGTCAGGAAGTTAAAGAGAGAACGCAACAAGATCCGATGAATATAGACGTAGATAATAAGTATGTAACCGCGGCCCAATTCTGGGAAACTGTTAGCGTGGCCTTCAAGAGGTACATGACATCTATATTATATGTTTGGAGCCTATAAGTATGGTTCTAATCCTGACCAAAATATTTCACAATCACAATCCATCAACCTTTAACTAGAAATTTCGCGTAGAAAAACAGCTTATACCTAAAAAATTGATTAATAAAAAGAAAAAGATAAGAAAAGTATTTCTTTACCTACAAAAGAAAAAAAGAAATTCTAAGGATAGCAGACACGCTATAAGGTTTGTTCATCTATGTACTTGTAACATTTGTACATTTTCTTTTTTACTTATGTACCAACCAATTTCCAAATACAATGTTTAATAAAAACGTTAAGTGAAATTGGTAATACAGAGTGATGATGACTCCCTCCATTACTTTCGGAAAAGGATATGAATGATTTGACAAAGGAGAAATTTATCCAATTTGAATACCAGCGATCCATTCAAGTTTGTCAATAAATTCATTGATTAAATATTGAAACGTACCATTTGAGTCACGGTCGTGTTATGTCAAGCTGTTAATTAAGTAAGAAGAATCTTTATTAGAACAAAAAAAACTTGGGAAATGAAAACTTAACCAAAAAGATGTCCAATAATAAAATACCATATCTAAAACTCCAAAACTTCGAAAACTTCTAAATATTTAAAAAGAAGAACCAATCACCCAATCCACTTTTAGCATTTTTATTAACATAATTCCTGGTCTTGGAATAACTTTTCCAAAAAATCTTTACTACTTATAAAACCATTATATGTTAAATTTATATTAATACTCAAATTCGGTAATACGAATAATAAATTTCTTTACCTTTAACATATTCCGATCAGCAATAATAGGACTAGACTTTTCTCATTTGTCATTTCATCTCTGACATCTTTTCAAGGTGACTTATAATATAGAATTATATTTAAATCCAATTTATTTTAAAGTGATAAAAGTGTATCGTGTAAAATTTTTTGCAGAAGTATCACATATCTAATTTTTCTGCAGTTCCGCCCAAAATTTTGCGATGATTAACCTAAAAAATAAAATAATGCTTCAGAATAAGGGTCTTTGTTTCGTTTGAAAAAATGAAAATAAATGTATAATTTACATTTATAATAAATTTAGATACACGTTTTCCACCCATTCACTGTCAAACCGTTTGATCATATACTTTTCCTTCAATAATTTTCTAACAGCATCAATGATAGCTTTCATCCAATATTCAGTTAATTCAATATATAGATCACATTTAATTTCAAGCGAAGAAATGAAAATGTTGTAGTATAAGTAAAATGAACAGCGTAATCTAACTTGATATTTTTTCTCCATACTATTTAATACATTAGTTACTGAATGAATTGTTGAACGTGAAATATTTGACGTGAGAATCGATAAGACTATTTATTAATGACATTCGTTGAGGTTTATCACGCGTCGCTTTAAGGGGAATTTAGGAAAGGATATAATTACAAGAATGGAGCTTAATACGACTGAAAACTTTACTTAGCAGAAGAAAGCAAGGCGAATTATCGCTCATATTTGGCTATTTATTGATTTTCTTCACTATGCCTTCATTTTTTAAAATTTATGAGGCTGTTCCTATAATTTATTACTCTCACTCTAAATTATCTTTAAAATCGTTTTTTTTTTAAATGATAAACAGATACAAGATAATGCGTGAAAGCAAAATTCAAAGCCCTGAAAAAATATCCGATTTTGATGCGCAACAATCAATTTTTCAATGCAATGATGAAAAGCCTCATAATTTTATATTTAAACTGAGGTCAATCATATCCATAATAGGGTATATAGCAAAGAAATTTGAAGCCATAATATCTTTCACATGACTCTCCTAGTAAATAAAACGCAATTTTTTTTTTGATGAATTGAATAAATATGCTAAGCCAAAAATAATTCTTTCAAACCCTTTTTTCTTAAAAATTGTTTACATTGATCGTCATTAAAAAATGAATGATAAAAATGATAAAAATGATAGAAAAGAGACAAGATCATTAAATTTATTAAAGAATATTAAAAAAATTTTTAGCTTCGTTGGTCCAGGATATGGTAACTATTTAATAAAATAACAGATTTTATTTATTTTTTAACATAAATTAATTTTTTTTCAATACTTTCAGTTATTGCAGTTGGATATCTTGATCCAGGAAATTGGGCAACAGATTTATCAGCAGGATCACAATTTGAATATAAATTATTATTCGTATTATTTTTTTCGAATATAATGACAATTATGTTACAATTATTATCAATTAAATTGGGATTAGTAGCAGGATTAGATTTAGCACAAGCATGTAAAGCATTTTGGCCAAAATATATAAATTATATACTTTACGTATTATGTGAATTAGCAATAATATCATATGATTTATCTGATGTAATCGGAAGTGCGATGGGATTAAAATTATTATTTTCTATACCATTACCATGGGGAGTAGCAATAACAACGATAAATGTAATGATTTTATTACTTTTTTATCGTAGAGAGGATATGAGAGGAGCAAGAATATTAGAATCAATGGTAATGATATTAATTGGAGTGGTAGGAATTTGTTTTATAATAGGATTGATTTATTCAAAACCTGATGGGAAAGAAGTTTTAAAAGGATTTTTACCAAATATAGAAATTTTTACCAATTCATCAGAATTATATATTACTATTGGTATAATTGGAGCAACGATTATGCCACAAAACTTATATTTACATTCACATTTAGTAAAAGCAAGAAAAAATAGAGAACATTCAAAAGATAAGGAAAAGGATAAAGTAAAATTGATTAAAAATTTGATTAAATTATCGGTAATAGATTTAATTATAGCATTAATAATAGCATTATTTATTAATGCATCGATATTAATAGTATCAGCAGCTTATAATAATTATAAAGTAGTAGCAAATTTCTCTGATACATATGAATTATTAAAAAGTTTTTTAGGAAAAGTGGCAGCGACAATATTTGCTTTAGCATTATTATTATCAGGACAAAGTTCAACAATGACCACTACAGTAGCAGGACAAATTATTATGGAAGGATTTATTGGAATAGGATTAACACCATGGATAAGAAGTTTAATGACTCGTAGTTTTGCTATTTTACCAGCAATGATAATCGCCATAATTAAAGGAGAAAATGGATTAAATCAACTTTTAATAGCGACTCAAGTTATTTTAAGTATTTATTTACCTTTTGCTATTATACCTTTAACATATTTTACAAGTATAAAAAAAGTGATGAGAATTGATATTACAGATGAAGCAATTAATGGAGAAGGAGAAGGAGAAGGAGAAGGAGGAGAAAAAGGTGGAAAAGAAGTAGATTTTGATGAAAAATATTTTTATGATTTTTCTAATTCAATTTATTTAATAATTATATCATGTATAATTTGTATTATACTTTTAATTTTAAATATATATTTGATTTATTATATTATAATTGATTATGGAAATGTAAGTAAATAAAAAAAAAAAAAATAGAAATTTTTAATAAAATATAAAATACGTTTTTAATATAAGGTAAAAGTTCTAAAATTCCTAATAACGGGAATAATTTTTTTTGCTTTTTTATATACTTTACGACTAAATTTTATATCATTACCATCAAAATTAAAAGTATTTAAACTTTTATATCTTTCAGCATAATTAATTATAGCTTCCAAATATTTATCATCCATTCCATCAATATGTAATACTAAAACTTTTAATCTAGAAGAACAATTTTCAAATAAAATTTTTAACATTGTAGGAGTTAAATGAAAAGTTATATCTAAATAATATAAAGATTTTGGTATAGATTTTGCTATACGAACTATTAATTCAAAAGTTAAAGAAATTTTTCTATATTCAAATAAATATAAATATTCAATATTACTTAAAATTGATAATATAGGTAAAAAATGATCTAAAGTTAAATTATCAATAGTTAAATATAAATTTGAAATTTTTGAACAATATAAATTAATTATATCAAGTAATTCAGTTGTAACATTTTGAAATTTTAATTCTTTTAAATTTCTATTTGCCATTTTAATAATAATTCCTCTAACTAAAGTTAAAAAATGAGGATCATCACCATGATCATAACAAATTAATCTTTTTATAAAAATTTGTTGTTTTGATGAAGTTAAATTAGCAAAATCTTCCCTGTTTAATTCTCTCTCATCTTGATCTTGTTCTCTAATAGTCCAAAATTCCAAAGTTTCTAAATTTTTACATTTTGTTAATACAGGTAATAATAAATGATATTGTGTAAATCTAGTTAAACTTAAATATGTTAAAGAATTTGATTGACTTTCTAATGCATCATAAAATAAATCTGAACAACAATTACTCCAAGTATTCCAAAATTCACAAATTTTAAGATATTTTAAATTATATTGATATTTAATTAAATCTAATATTGGTTTACAATATCTTAATTGTATTTGTTTTTTCTTTCCAATTTCAAGTAATATTGAAATATTTTGTAAATTACGATTAAATAATGATAATTTACTTGCAAGTTGAGAAAATCTTTCTGCTCTAGAAACCCAATTTTCATGAAATATTGTATCTTTTAATTCTAATGTTTCGAGTTTTGAAAATATTTGAAAAATTTCATTATTTGAATATAAATTTAATATATTAATTAATCCTGTACTATCATGATCATATTTAAGATGTCTCAAATTTTTTGAATGTGTTAATAAATATGGTCCTATTAATTGATTACATAATTCTGTCTTATATTTTAATTCTGCTGGACTTAATTTATCCATTAAATTTTTAGAATTTTGATGTAATCCTGTTTTTCCTACCCATTGACTTAATGCTATTTGAAAATTTAAACAATCAAATCCTTTTAAATATTTTGGATAATCAAATAATGGTTTTTTCTTTGGATCTGATAATTTTATTCCTTTATTTGCTAATAACTGTTTCTTTTCAATTGGAAGACATGAAATATATGTCCAAAAGATATTAATATTATTCCCATACATTGGATTTTCAAAAGGTCGCGACCAAAGTATTGGTATTGCCAATTCACTCCATGAACGATTGATTAATATACATGAGAAAAGTGTTGTTTTATCATCTTTTAAATATTTAAATATTTCTTCCAAACAATAATTTGTTAATTTTGTTGCAAATTTATTTGTCGTTCTAATGTTATTAGATTTCTTTTTGAAATTGTAATAATTATATATATTAATATTATGTAAATTATGTGTTTCCATCATTGAATGATATTTATAATAAAAGTTTATACAAAGTAAGTTTATATAAAGTTTATACAGAGTTTATATAAAGTTTATATAAAGTTTTAAAGGTTAAAATTTTTTTAAGCGGGGGGTTTTTTTTTTTTTTTTCTTATTCCCCAACGGAATTTCTATTATTCATTTATATTTATGTGTCCGACGTGTTTCAAACCAGATTTAGTGAATTATCCGATGTAACGTCTAACTAAGATTACATCACAAGATATCAAAGATATCATTAAACACGTGTTAAAGTTTGTGTTTCATGCTTCTTCCGCAGCTAAATCATGATACATACATTCTTTTTTTTCAAACTTTTCTATTTATGAATCTAATATTTATTAAATTGGTTATGATTTGACGATCATCAAGATCTACTTTTAAGATGTTCCCGAATATTAACGCTATAAAGTAATTTGTATGTGGGAATTTTTTTTGTGATTCTAAAAAAAAAAAAATTTACTGATTTACAATTCTGTATAAAGATATTCTTTAAATAACCAAATAAAGCATAAATTAAAAATAAGTTATACTATGCCGTCACAAATTAAAAATGGTCTGCAAATTTAAATTTTTTTTTTTTTTCATGTAACTTGGTGGCGTTACATCATCTTCGGAAAATTTTTTTACCGAATTATTAGAATTTATTAGTGTAATTGTCTGGGAATTAAGAATTGAAGAGATTGATTGTATATAGGTGTAACAGTAAATCAGAGAATTTTAATTCAAAAAAGGTTTCTTTTCATAGAATAAATATTTATCGGTTTATTCGGTTAATTTCCGGCCAATTTCCGGCGCGTACTAAAAAATTTTGGTTAAACACGAAATAATAAAATTTGAATTCAAAATTTCTTACAAAAATTCTTTTTTTTCGATTCCTTCTCTTTCCATGAATTCGTGAATTAAATTTAAATATTATGTCACAAGAAATAAATAATCGCGATAATATGAAAGAAGGTGTTTCGAGTACGTCCGCTATAATTGAAGTTCCGGAAACTAAAACGACAACTATTTCTATAAGCAAGACCGAAAATTCTTTAATCGTGATGATAATAATGTAAAAGATGAAAAATCAAAGGTGAATTCATCTTCGGATGATATTAATAATAGAGACGTTGAGGTGGCAAATATTAGAAATGAAAAATCATATCAAGGAGAATTAAACACGAATTCGCATTCTAAAGATCATTCAAGAGTTCCTTTTACGAAAGTAGATTAGCCTTGGTGTTTACTGGGTAAATATTTTTTTAAATTAAAATCGTTATGTTATTATTAAAACTAGTTGTATTAAACTTTATAGGCTTATGTTTGGCATTTTCTTAGCTGCTTTGGATCAAACTATAGTTGCCACTACATTACATGCAATTGCTGTTGAATTCTCGTCGCTTGATCAAATAGCATGGATCGGAACTGCATACTTGCTTACTGCGGTAAGATAAAAGAAATTCACGTGATTTACATTTTTTTAAATTTTTTGCCTTCCTTATTATAAAGACTGTATTTCAACCTACATATGGAAAGCTTGCGGCACCAAAACATGGTAATTAGATTAATTTTACGAAAAATTAACTTGTATTTATTAAAAAAAAATTAAATTCAACACAGGTTTGTCTAATCATCGCACGTGCAATTGGCTGGGGTTGGTGTGGAGGCATCATGGGGTAATTAATATAAAATATATACTGTAAATTTACTTTCATTCATGTCTTTTCATATTTTATTATCTTTGATTGTTAGATTGGTTTATATTATTATCTCGGATATTGTTTCATTACAAGATCGTGGAAAATATCAAGGAATGATTGGAGGCGTTTATGGTATTTCTTCGGTCATCGGACCCATTGCTTGGAGGTGCATTTACTGAGTGAGGCAATTTTTTAATTTCTAAAGAATTTTTTTGTTAGTATCTGAGCATAAGCTTATACTTTTTTTTACATTTTAGCTATAACATGGAGGTAATTATTGCAGAAAACAAAAAAAGATCTACTTTCTAAAAATCTGATAACTTTTTTCTTTTGATAGATGGGCATTTTATATAAATCTTCCATTCGGTGCTATAGCCGTTATTTGTGTAATTTTATTTCTTTATTTACCACGTATACCAGGATCATTTCTAGAAAAATTTAAAAGAATAGATTTTCTGTGAACATTTGTTCTAGTGAATGCGACAATAGCATTGTTATTGCCGTTGAACTGGGGAGGAAATAATTATTAAATGGGATTCACCTATTATCATTACTTTATTATGTATTGGATGTTTGGGATTTATTGTATTTGCGCTTGTAGAAAAATATGTTGCAGTTGAACCAATTGCTCCCGGTAAGTGAACGGATTATTATTATTACCCATTACATATTAAGATTATTTTGATATGGTACAAATTTTTATTTTTTTTAAAAAAAAAAATTTAGGACGATTATTTAAGAATCGGATGGTAACAGCATGTTTGCAATGATGTATTTTATTCCTCTATTTTTTCAAATTGTAAAAGGTGCCACAGGTATGCATAATATTATTTTCATGATTTCTTTTTCTTTTTCTTATATTACCTCTCTTATTTATAAATTCTATTTATCATGTATATATAGCCACAAAAGCTGGATTAGATTTATTGCCATTTATTTTGGCAGTAGTTTTCGCAGTTATATTTACAGGGCAATTAATATCACGTACGTGGTATTTTTATTATAATCGGATCTGGATTGATGAGTACTTTTTCTGAAACTAGTAAAAAAGGAGAATTGAGAATTGATTGGATGTCTATTGATTGCAGGTATTGGTATAGGTAAGTTTCTCGAAAGTTTAGCTGAAACACGGATTTAAAAATTTCTATTAACTTCAATAACATTATATAATGCAGGTTACTTTATTAGCTTCGCAGCACATTGTGGCTCGTGAAGATCTCGCTAGTGTTACCTCTTTAATGACTTTCTTTAGAACGAGTAAGTTCATGTAAAATAGCAAAGTATACGAAGGAATTACTATTTATTTTTGCTTCTTTTTTTATTTTATAGTTGGAGCGGTATTTGGCGTAGCAATTCTTGGCACAGTATTCAATAATGAATTAGAAAACCATTTATCAGATGGTGCTAGTAGTTTTAGTCTAAGTGGGTTTGGAGGAGGAGAAAGAGGAGGATAGGGAATGTACCTGATTCCATTAAACCACTTATTTTAAATGCTTTTATATCATCATTTAGTCTTTCATTTAAAGTAGTAACTGTGATGGGTGCATTAACCCTTATTTCTGCATTATTTATGGAGAATACCAAACCAGCCAGAAAAATTGTAGAAAAAGAATCAAAATAATGAACTTGTATAGTTGTAATTTTTCATGTAAGAAATGCGATTCCTTGACAGATTGTACCTGATAAAATTTGAGTTAATATATTTACAGTTTTTTGAGAAGCTTTATTTTTTTTTCTGAACTATAATAGTAATAGTTCCGAAGCTTTTTAAAATTTAATTGTTTTTTTTAAAATCTTTTAAAATGAAAAAAAAACAAAGCGAAAGAAAAATAAGATTCAACAATAAAATATACTATATTATACTCACGATATACTATAAATCATTTTGTATGATAAAAATTATGAACTTATAGTTATTACAAATAATAAAACTTTTTAATTTTTTTTGATAATTTGGCCTGTCTTATTATTGAATATAACATTGAAAAGGAGGGAAATAAGGGTAGAGTAACAGAAAGGGGCCGCCGTTCTCGCCGCAGAATATAATATTTCACATTACGTGATTTTCCATCAATTTATTCATATTACATAATAAAAAATTCAGTTTCGCTTAAGCTATATTTTTTGATTAATTTTCTTTAACAATTTTTGCTACACAATAAAATGAATATAAATGGCGGATAATAAGTAATATTTTTTTTAGCAATAAAATTTTGTTTTATTTGATTCTTCTCGTAAAATATCTTCCATACTCGAACCTATTTGTATACCTGTTGTTTTACCATTTTTTCTACGATCTATAAACTATAAAGATGGACTCTTCTCTTCAATCGCTCGAGGTCGTTGAGTCGTGCTTCTACACTTCCTACATTGACATCTCAAGAGGAAGAGGAACTTCAAATACTTATAACACTAGGGCGACCTTCAAACGCGTATGTTGATTTAATAACAACTCAAGAGGAAGAGGAACTTCAAATACTTACAACGGAAGAGGAACTTCAAATACTTATAACACTAGGGAGACCTTTAAACGCGTATGTTACTTTAATAACAACTTAAGAGGAAGAGGAACTTCAAATACTTACAACGGAAGAGGAAATTCACACCAGGGCGACCTTTAAACGCGTTGTTACTTTAATAACAACTCAAGAGGAAGAGGAACTTCAAACACTTAAACACCAGGGCGACCTTTAAACGCGTATGTTACTTTAATAACAACTCAAGAGGAAGGAGAACTTCAAATATTTACAACGGAAGAGGAAATTCAAATACTTACAAGACCTTAAAACGCGTATGTTATAAATTTTATTAATGAAGAAGACCACCAGTGGAGAGTGGAGACCAGTAATTAAAAATAAACCTTTATTGTGATTCTGTTTTCGGTTTCCGCAGTTTTCCTTTCCGCGCTTTTCATAGGGTGTAAGTTCCAAATGATCAGGTGATGATCACCAGATGATGTGACGTAACACTAGTAGCTCTATTAGATGAAGTAGATGACACAGTCAGAAGGTGTACGATAAAGAAACAAATGATGTTGATTGTAATGAGAAAATTGACAATGTATAAATACTTATCAGAATTATGTGAATAAACTTTGAGTCTCATATTTATTATGATTACTTGCAGGAAATTAACTTTATGAATTTTACGATTCATTAAAGATGATTATCACCATATAATAATAATTTTTCAACTAAGCCACCTTACTGTATTTCTGACTATAACAATATTTTTCCACCTAAACTATTGATTTATTATATTATTTTCTCTGTTAAACTTGTTTAAAAGAAACTGATATATCACAAATATTGACGAAGAATTGTGAAGAATTGTTAAATAAGATATGAAATGAAATTTTTTTTTTATTGTGATTGTGCACTTACAAGAGAGTATGAATTCAATTTATCGCTTAGGATTCCTAGAAATTTATTAGAATTAGCTGAAAGCACAAGATAAATTTTTTTGCTGACAGCTATTTTATTTTATCCACAATAGACAAATGAAACTGGATAATCATATTAGTAATGATAGTTTAAACAAATGTGACATTAGATAGACACTTTGCTGAGTCATGCATTAAATTTTATTTCTATATCAATAATGGGTAAACCAGTTAAACAGGATGAATATTAAAACAAATGTTCAATATGTATTTTTCAGAATAATTTTAATGTCATGATGCGTCAAAATAAATATTTGTAGCATGTCAAAAATTTCTGTATTTTGGCATTATTATGACGTAATATAGGCATAATGTATATTAGTATAGTAGTATAGTAAAAATGATTTTTTTTTTGAGTTTGTGGACAGTTTATAAAAATTGGCTTTTACTTTTTATATAAAAATTTAATTTTTTTTATTGATATAACTTTACTAAATAAGATAGTGATTTACATACTCATTTAAAGTTATACAATAATAAAAAATCTATTATCCTTTGACAAAATCACTCTTGCGTACTACTACACTATTAGGTATCCGTGCATTATCGATTAGCTCATATGGGTTGAGCATTAGGAAACAAAAAATGCTTGTGCATATATTATGTACGGTATAAAGTTACTTTAATGGAAGAAGGGTCACAGCCTCACAGGGTGAATTCTCATCTCTGTGTTTATTTTTAAGAGATTATCTGTTACAAATACGTTCATTAAGCTGCATATATATGTTGGTTAACCAATTTTAATTAAATAATGAAGACAAAATTATCTCTTTTACTAAATTGTTCATCATACTTTTCCAATATCTTCATCAGAGGCTTGCAAAAGAACAGATTAATGGCTTTAGATAAAATTACATATTATACTTAGTTACTTGTTTTAAAGGTATCATTCATGAGCATTTGTTATTTCTTTTATTGATTTTTACTGATTAGATTATCAGTTAAATCTAAATCAGGAGAACAAGAACTGGTAAAACATCTAAAGCTTTGTAATCATAAAATAATATAATTAACAAAAATGTACCAAAAAATTCACATATATATCATTAAAAAAAGTTGGGTCTCTGCATCATTAAATTAATTATAAATATTAAATATGTTAAATTATATGTTAATAGTTAATCATAATCTTTTTACATTAATACACTCAGTATCAGGATTAAAATTTGAACAAGTCGAGTCAGGTTAAAAAATTTTTAAAATTTTAACTCAACTCAGATCAACTCAATTTTTTCAAGTTAAGTACGAGTTAATCTTAACTCAAATTAACTTGAGCACTAAGAAAGTCTATTTTAAAAAGAAATTATTATAAAATGGTTCATATTTATCATATTTCCAATAAAACTTAAGGTAAGGTAATACTGGATAACAATAAAAAGCAACAACAAATGGTAGAGTCTGAAAAATGCGAATTAGTAGTCTTAAAAAGTAAAAATTTGAAGGAAAATCTTTATAATGAATTAATATAATAGTTTTTAACTTAATTGGTTAATTTTACTAATTAATGAATTTATCAATTATAAAAATGCTGAAAGTTGAAAATTTTTAAAAGATATATGTTAAGAAAACTGCAATTTAACATCCTAAAGTTTCTTCAACTATAAGAAGCTTGTAGAATTGAAGTTATTGTTCACAAAATAATAATCATTAAAATATTACAAAGTTAATTTATTTTTGGTATTTGTTTGCATTGCATATCCTTGATAAATTCAAATAAATACATATAATGTATCAAGAATGATTTTTTATGATGAACATAGTCCAATTGATCCATATTTACTATTATTTTATTTAATTATAAATCAAAAAAACTACTACGCTCTACTTTAGATATAATGACAGTATTAATTTTTTACCTCTATATTTCTGTCTTAAATTCTTTTCTCTTAACATTGTTTAAATTTAGCAAGTAATGTACTCAATAATATTTTATTTAATAAATTGTATTTCCTATGTATATAGTATGTACAGTCACTCCTCTCTACAGCAAACCTCGATATAGCGAATAACACGATATAACGGATCATACGATGTGGTACCGATTTTAAATATGAAAAAAACCTTGATATAACGAAGTTTACTATTTATTTACCATATAACATAGTACGAAGTAAAGTGTGTGAATTTCTTATATAAAACTGCCTCTCGATATAATGGATTTTTTTTATAACGAATTTTTTTTCAGTTATAACGAAGAATTTCTATAGTTTATAATTGAATGTAATTATTAATAAATATTGATGCATTATGATATTAAATATCACCCCTGTTTTATATTTAAATTATGGATCAGGATTGTATCAGAATTGTATCAGGATTAATAATTCTGGCTATTTTATTTAATATTTAGGCAGAATTACATTAATTTACATTAATTCAGTTGTATTAGGATTCGATGTGAATTGTTATTAATTTATATTTATCACAGGGGTAAGGACACTCCTAAATATATTATTAATAATTTATTTATTATATAGTCAGTTATTGTTAAACAGCATTCCTACAAAAAAAGGAATTATAATAAACATTTTTATATAGAACACTTCAGAAAGCATTCCCTATAATAAAAAAATAAAAAAAGAACATTAGTAAATGTTCTTAAATAAATAAAATTTAGTTCCCCACTTACTTCTCGTCTTAGGTGTCTATTTCGAAGTCCAGGAAGTTCCCTATAATAAAAAAAATAAAAAAAAAACATTTGTAAATGTTTTTAAACAAAATTAATAGAAAAAATAGAGTTCCCCACTTACTTCTTGTCTCAAGCGTCCATTTTGAAGTCCCTACAATAAAAAAAATAAAAAAGAACATTAGTAAATGTTCTTAAACGAAATTAATAAAAAAAATTGAGTTCCTCACTTACTTCTTGTCTCAAGCGTCCATTTCGAAGTTCAGGAAGTTCCCTATAATAAAAAAATAAAAAAAGAACATTAGTAAATGTTCTTAAATAAAAAAAATTGAATTCCCCACTTACTTCTCGTCTCAGGCGTCCATTTCGAAGTCCAGGAAGTTCCCTACAATAAGAAAAATAAAAAAAGAACATTAGT
>QZLH01001113.1:0-32319 GCA_003833135.1 Oehlia diaphana
TTTTTTATTTTTTTTACCAAAAATTTAAAAAAAAATTTTTATTTTTTTAATCATATTTTTTTTTTTTTTTTTTTTTTTTAAAAGCTTTTAATCTTTTCCTTTTTTCAGCAATTTTTTTTTTTTTTTAAAATAATAATAGATAATTTTTTTTTCTTTTTGATTTTTTTTTTAAACCCGATTTTTTTTAATTTTTTTTCCTCCATAATTTATTAATTTATACTATATTTTTTATATATATAAATTTTTTTATTTAATTTTTTATCCATTTTTTATTATTATTATATAAGTACATTATTGTTTTTAGACTTGAATCTAAGGAAAGATTTTTATAACGTATGTTAATATTCTACATTAGTATTTTGCTAGTCTAGCTTGAAATTATTGTTGTTGAATAATATTAAGACGCATTTATAATTTACTTTTAAAGTATAATCCGTACGAATGCTTTAGCCAAAGAAAATAAAAAAAAACAAAGTTATTCAACAAATATTGAAATTTTGTATATTAACTTTCATGGGGAACTTAGATAGTTGTAGAGGTATAAAATTTTTTTATTAATATTAAGTAAGACGCATTCCTTTAATAAAAAATTTCAGGTTAAATACTGTTATCATTTAATAACATTAATAGATTGTGGTTTTGGCATTAATTTAAAAAACTTTTACTTAGCAGTTAGAGTAAAACTTTATATTTCAAGATTAAACTAATACTTTTTAAAATTAAATAAATAAAGATTTTAATTAATAAATCATAAAATTAATTATTTTTATTTTAAAATGTGTACAGTTGTATCATATTTTTTTTTCTTTAAATTCTTTTAAAAAATTTTTTGACGCCGCGTGAAAAACAAAATATTTTCTAAGATAAATGAATGAATGTTACTAAAGAGTATAGAGTACTTTGCAAATGTTTTGATTGGTCGTTTAATCGGGAATCTATGGGTCACTTTATTTTAAAAAACATAAAAAAAATTGCAACACTATATTTTAAGAGAGTATAAAGATTACCAAATAGTAGGAAAAGGAATTGTCTTTTTTTACTCTACGATAATTTACTTAACTATGAAATGTAAAAATTCTTTTTTTTTTTTTGTAAACCTTCATAAATATATAACGAAATTATTGATTGGTTATTATTTATAGATAATGGTGAAAAATAATTAGTCGCAACGTGATCCGGACTTGGCTCAGGCGTAGATCGTCGTGGAATTCCAGGCGATTAAATCGGGTCCGGATGATCGGAAATCAGGAATTCGGCTGCTAACTACACCATTTATTTATTAAATTATTGAATTTATTAATAATGATAGTCATAAATATTTATTATAAAAGTTAAATTCCATTTGTACGTTATTTTTGTGCAATAATAAAACTGATAAACAAAATATTTAGTAAATATTCTTTATTCATAAATAAATTAAACTAAGCTAGTCTGGATCTAGAGGCTCAATACCATCTATTTCATCATCCTCCCGATAATATATCGTTCCCTGTAAAAGGACATCAGGAACACGTCCATTACTGGTTAGATGTAACCACTTAATCATGCGTTCTGCAGCCCTTGCGCTAAAAATTTCAGTGATAAATACTTTCAATTCGTCATTACTTGTGCTGCCAAGATGTGAGATCGTTATCCCTGCCCGTGATAGAATCTTTTTATCAATGTACAGTAAAAGATATCGAAGACATAGTGCAGTCCGATGCATTCGGTACTCTCGTCTTTTCCGGGTATTTGTATTATCCCCTTCCATTCTCTCTGCTATAAAATTGAGGATAACTTTTCGTTTTTCTCTTCGCCCAGCTACTGGCGTAGATGCCAGTGCGATCTTAGCACATTCACGATAAACATAGTTATAAAGATACGATGCCTCTAAACGTATATTTTCAGCAGCAAAAATGATCGCTCTTCCAGACATGAGTTGACGATCCAAAGATATGATAGCCGCGGTAGCACTATCACTGTCCACAATTGGTGATAGTGTGGGGAAAAAATGATCAACCGCATCTAAAAATATTTGTCGATTTGTATTACCAGTGGAGAAAGTAAGATCTGACAAATTAGGAAACTCTAAGAATCGAACATATTCTTCCATATGACTGACAATATGAACTAACTCATTGTCTGAAATTTCATTTGACAATCGAGAAGCAATTTTACTGTAGGTTACAGACTTGTGTGCACGTTTAGCGATAGGTGCAATCTCTTCAGCTGTTTCAGAGGAACGTTTGGTGCCTTGTGGCTGAAAGCTTGATACCTATAAAGCAAAATCTAGTTAGTAAGTTAAGTATGGTAAATAATTCAGGTTATAAAACCACTTACACCTTCAATGTTCATATCTTCATAATAGCTATTAGGTTCATGATCGTGGCCATGATCACTAATTTCGTGATGATTATTTGTGCCATTTATATTATTTTGCCCAAAAGCACCTAAATCTTGTACAGCATCATCACCATTACCCATCATAGTATGATTATTATCATTGTTTTCATGTTGAATATTAATTCTATCATCTTTATTATTTTGCCTTAAAGCACCTAAATCTTGTACAACACCATCACCATTATCCATCATAGTATGATTATTATCATTGTTTTCATGGTGATTATTAATTGTGGCATTTATATTATTTTGCCCTAAAGCACCTAAATCTTGTACAGTACCATTACCCATTATAGTATGATTATTATCATTGTTTTCATGGCAATTATCAATTGTGGCATTGATATTATTTTGTCCCATAGCACCTAAATTTTGTACAGCATCATTGCCAATCATGGTATTATTAATATTATCGTTTTCATGGTGATCATTAACAGAAGCATCATTAACATGTAGTTCTGATTGCGAATTCAAAACTTTACGAGGATGATAGCTACTATCACGAATACAACACTGATGAGGACGGCGAAAAGGACGACGAGGGGGATGAGGGCAAATACCAACTCCAGAGTCAGAAACGGTGCCATTATCAGCACTATTACTAGAACTGCTACCAGAACTATCAGAACCACAACTAGTATCATTTCTGGCATCATTGCCAGAACCATTGTCATCAACAGCTCTTATACTACCAGAATCAATATTAACACTATTGTAGTCTTGCTCTTTTGGATTTTGGCAAAGTGGACAAGATAGAACGGGAAGAAATTGATTTTGTTCAATACAATTACGATGAAATAAATGTCTGCATGTCAAGATAGTGATTGGTTTTAAAAGTTGTGGTAGTATTTCTTCATTACAAATTCCGCAAAAATATAAGTTTTGAGGATTATACTCCTCTGGAATACAGTTAGGATTTTCATGAAAAATAATTTTATACGCAAACCCCTTTAATTCAGAAATCTATAATGAAAATTTAGTTAATAAATTATTTGTTATTTATACAATCATTGCATCACTAATTACTTACCCTTTTAAGTTCATTTATTATACCTTCCCAGTACGATTGCAAACCATTTCTGTTCCGCTCTGATTCTACCTGTTTGAAAGAAGGTAAGGTTAATAGTGCACCATTTTTTTATTTAGTGATAAAGAAAAGGTACTCCTCCTCCGGAACTACGGTCCTTTACCAACGACAAAGTTTGGGCGCCCATACACCAAAAACTCGAGTGGTTACCAGCATCAGTGCATGGTAATTTTTCTAAGTCAGGATGAGAGCCAACTAGAAATTACCCACTCCTTGCAAAATAAAAAACGCACCTTTTTTTCCAACTCAACAAAACCTTGGCCTAACTTTTGTGCCTCCGTCAAAAATCGACGGGACCAGGAAATATCAAGATCATTCCAACTTGAATTGGAATATGAAGAAGCAACCATGATGTTATGGTTCTGCTCCAAAAATCCTCTATACGACCAGTTTGTCCGAGATTCCAAGTACGCGACGAGAGCTAAGAAGTTTAAGTTGGCTTGAGAACTGAATGAAAATTACTATATACTGCAAGTTTAGAACTTACTGTTGTATCCAATATATGGTTCGTGAATTCCGTGGTCAGACATCGTTTGGCAGAAGTTGTTTTCTTGAAAATTTTTAAAGAATCGAAGACAAAGATTCTTAAAAATCAGTTTTTTTTTTGTCCTTTTTATTAAAAAGTATAGGTTATTAGGCAATTATGGTAAGCCTTTAATAAAGCCTTTATATATCTTGTCTAATCGCGTCTAAACAATATGAAAGTTTGGATGGTAAGCTTTTAAAAGCCTTTATATATCTTTCCTGATGGCGTCTATGATTACAAATCAAATGATCAGTGCAAACTCCGATATGGCAAACAATATGAAACCTTTAGCCATTGTATATCTTTCTGATCGCGTCTATGATTACAAATCAAACAATATGAAAACTTTAGCCTTTATATATCTTATATGTCTTGTCTAATCGCGTCTATGATTACAAATCAAATGATCAGTGCATACTCCGATATGGGTAAACAATATGAAAACTTTAGCCATTATATATCTTGCCTGATCGCGTCTATGATTACAAATCAACGATATGAAAATATTTTGTCTAATCGCGCCTATGATTACAAATCAAACGATCAGTGCAAATTCCGATATGGGCAACATTATGAAAATTTATGGTAAGCTTTTAAGCTTTATATATCTTATCTTCACGAATCAAACGAATAAAACGATCAGTATATGAAAATCTGGACACAAGTCCATTTTGCGCAGTAATGGTGGCACAGTAAATATCTATTTTATTCTGCTCTCTATTGCATAGTCAACATTATTACCAGATTAATTCTAGTGTGAAAAGATCTAATTCATGCTATTTTAGATTTACCGATAGTAATAGCAGGAAAAATCAAACAAGAACAAAATAAGTCATTTGCAGTAACGCAGGGTTTAATAGAAAGGTTAAAACTTTCCTTTTAACTTTTCGTGGCAATTCCAAGAACACAAACAAACAGCAGTAGATTGTTAACACGTGTTAAATCCAATCTACGGACCAAATTGAACCAGGTTTCTAGTCTTTATAATATTCTGCGATAAGCCCTTTCGATTAAGTGTAATATAGTAAGTATCTCCGTTCTCAATTCATGTTCGATATGAATTGAACTTTGAATTCATCTTTTGGTTCAATAATGTGTAATGAAAGGAAACGCACGGATTCAGCAATTCCAAACTTAAAAAAATCCTATTCATACATTCTTGTTAATAGACGATGGTATCAACATTTAGTCCTAATATTATGGCAAAATTTAAGTTTCGATATCCATGAGGAGAGCTGCGAAAAATTGGAGGAAACTCTAAAGCGGGAATAATTTGCGGATGGAAACTTGAGCTCAAGTGCAGAGAAATTACAGACCAGATTTTATGATGCTATTCGCAAAAACTTTATTAAACTGCTTGGGATGTGTTGGCAATGCCTTGTAAAAAACTAGAACAATAATCTTTGTGAAACACTCGTTTATTTCGAATACTTGTATAAGATTTTTGAAGCACGTTATAGGCTAAGATTCCCGATATTAGGGAATAACAGACAGTGGTTGCAGAAAAGGCTTCTTTCTTACTAGTCTCTCCGTGGATGTTGTAACATAACAGATGAATCGATAATCATCTTAGCCGGGTTCTGTTTCGACTTCAGTTGCGATATCTCAACATTTGTGATTATCCGCGAATAACAGGGATAACTATTAAAGGACTAGTGCTTGTTCTAAACTTGAAGTTTTAAAGTACTATAAAACGATAAAAGAAACTGCTTCAAAACAAATCATAAATTACGAAATTTATTTTCTGTCATCAAAATGTCAAATTTAGTATTACTTGGATCCTGAGAATCATGCCCGGATTACTAACAAAACGATTGTGGCTGTAGTCAAGAATTGGTTAACCCTAAACGGAAGGCTTAACATTCGAGCGCTTCTTCGGGTGTTATTCAGTTGTTAGCTGAAATAGCTCGCAATTGAGCTTTTTAAACATTGCCGAATGTCTTAAAATAATCGAAAATTGCACAAACTTTTCTCCTGTAACCCTAGATTTACTTAAGAAAACTCACCCGCATTTAATCGATTGCGATATGTCAGAGGACGCGATTTTCAATGCAATTCGATATATTCCTTGGTTGAAATATCCTACTCAATAACGGTTTCATTCTTAATTCAGAATTCCGAATTAAACTAATTTCCACGTTCTAGTGAATATGACTAATTTTATTAATTTCTGAATTAAACAGATGGATGAAATATATGTTATCATATTTGTTGTTATTTCTCTTTATCCACGGATTCCTTTACTAATTAAAAATGTACGGATTCTCGGACTAAGAATAAAAGGTTACTTTCAAGAGAATTTATTTTGCGTTATGAATTTCGAAGACGTGTAGCATACATATTGTGGAAGCTACTTTAACACGAAGAACACATGACTTAGAAAAGCTAATTGTGATCGAAAATAATGACGACTTCTTTGATAATCATTCATTAATGATTCTGAAAAGTCTTGGGCCCGGGTTTTCTTTGTTTGCATATATTCTTGTGAATATACAATTGACACTTCATCTGAAAAAATCTATAGAATATCGAAATAATACCGCAATAGATGTCAGATTGCACAAATCATAGGAAATATGGAACTTTACACACTAAAGCATATCAGTGAAAATTATTACGGATGATTCTTTCTATTGTAACTTCATAACGTAGTTATAGAAGGAAAAAATTTCCTGAAAGCCTTAGCAAATGAAATTCGGAAAATTAAAGGATTTCGAGTTAAATCTTGAGAAATACAGGTTTAGACTAAAGAGTGTTTCTTCAATGATAAATACCGTTGAAATAGGATATACATCACATTAATTTATTTCTACGTATCATTCAGAATCTTTATCTTTGGGTTTTCGTTCTTTGGAAGCGCGTTTTATATTATTTTTAGTTACCGTTTAAGAGATAAATATTTTATTTCGAATAAATTTTTCTATATATTGATTCTTAATTATCCCGTATTTCCAGAGCATTCTGACGACATTACTAACATCAACTATCCTCTTTCAGAGAAATACCGAGAAATCAGAACGTTATTCAATTTTACATTTAAAATTAAAAAACTTCCGACGTTAAAAAGTAACGAAAAATCACTGATTTAATTAAGGAGAACATTTTTAAAAGGTTTTTGAGAAAACGTTGACGAATAATTTGTTCAGTCAAAACTGTAACACCTTCCCTAACTGCCATGAATTGCTGTGTAATTGTCTGAATTAAACATCAAACTTGGGATAAACGTATTTGGATTCAATGTCAAAGCCTTAGAATTTAGTCTTCCTCATTATTTCAGGGTTAGATCATTTTCACTGGAGATCGGTGTTCTTATTCTTTGTTTTATGTGTTATTTTTACTTTTTTCTCTATTTCATAGCGTCTATACTACTACTGATACTTCACAATTCAAAAGAAATAAATCTTTCTGATGAAGAATTAAAATATAAATGTAACGAACACGACAGAGCGTGATATGGTATCGGATCACATCTAGGGATGGAAGCGGCTCATTCGGCTCGATTTTGGTTCACCGTCGGCTTACCATCGACTTGCATTAAGCAAAATGTGTGCTTCTTGCGTCAAATTAAAGACACAAGTAGTGTATGTGACGATCAATCAAAAAAATTTGATTGGCCATCAACCAATAGTTGGTTAATAATCGCCATAATTTTGATGTCGATCCTATTTTGAGCCAATTTTCCGAAGTCGGTTTGGAGTCGGCTCGGCTCAATTTTTTAAAGTTAATAAAATTATTTCTAACTAATAAATTACTTCTTTTTTTTATTAACCTGAAAGATAACCAATTCATTTATTATTAACAGGATTTTTAGCCCAAATAAGTTCGAAACCCACTAGATATAACGTCG
The DNA here is from genome assembly GCA_003833135.1 of Oehlia diaphana. NCBI lineage: Eukaryota > Fungi > Glomeromycota > Glomeromycetes > Glomerales > Glomeraceae > Oehlia > Oehlia diaphana. Next base: position 7,843 of record QZLH01001113.1, read on the forward strand.
GCTCAAAAGCCGCTCGAAATCACGTGATCCGAGCGTTCCCATCCCTAATCACATCATTTATTTTAACACTTCAAGTACCTGGCCGCATCAATAGATTTAAGTTTATATTTATTTTCTTTTTTTGCTTGCTTAGTTTCATATTTAATATAAAACTTATTAACAATAACGATAATTATAAATTATGATTTAAAAACAGAATCTAGCAACTATTGATACGCCACCAAGTTTCCCCATATTTGAGTAATAAAAGCATTTCACAACCTTCACCATCTCGAGCACCTGTACCACAACATACATTATTTTCGTATCTAATTACTATATATCCCCATTCAACCTCTCTTCCTACTCAAATTGCTTTACCTTCTCAAGTTGCTTTGCCTTCTCAAACTGCATTACTTTCTCAAACTCCAGTTACATCGGATTAATTTGTATCAAAAATTTAGGAATTTTTACAAAATTTGGATAGTGAACATGGAGAGGGAAAATTGACGTGTATTTTAGATAACTTTTTAAATGAATCTATTGATGTATTAAATATTTTAGTGTTCCGTTTTCTTCAATTTCTCCAAATCTTGAAAAAATTACACGTAACTCCCTATTTTACATGTAAACCTATTCGGATTGTAAAATCTATAGTTTTAGAATTTTCTTCACGAATTTTTTTTTTTATTTTCTACTACAGTAAATTTGATCGTTTCAGTAGGTTCCGCCAAGTTAAATTCCATTTCAATTAGAGTTGAATGATAATGATTTTGATAAATTAGTCATCAATTCAATAGTATTATTGTATTGGAAAAAAATTAGTTAGAGCAGTCAAAAATTTTGCGCTTAATAATTATTTTTTACAAAATGTGATAAGTACTTTATTTAAACCAATGACCACTTTATTATATATCTTTTGCTTTCGCCTATATAAATGATTTTTTATTTTTAAAATCTTTTCTATATAAGTTTTATTAAAAATAAATTGGGTTTTCAAAAATAAAATTTCATTATAGGTATTATTCGTGAAAATGCTGCAAAACCAAGATCAGGTCAAGTTTGAATAAAATCCTTATTTCTTTTAATCCAACTTTTTACTGTAGAAAATGCTAATTCTATTAGATTGAAACCAGAAGAGTACGGGGCAGAAATAATACTCTACAACAAACACTTTTAATTACATTGATCATTTCTTCATCATGACGTATTTTAGCGTTATCCATCATCAATATACCGTTCCTTCCAGGGTAAGTATTTATAAAAGGTAACTAACTATAAATTAAAAACAATTAGAAATTAGCAATTTCGAAATTAAATAAATCGACCATTTACATAAATTTAACGTGATAATAAACGTGATCGAAAAGTTACACGAACGCGAAAAACTATAAATATACTCGCAATTTGAGATAAAGCAAAACAACAAATCTCATTAGAACAATTTCCTCTCATAATATCACATGCAATGAATCCATCTAATGTAAGTGCAGGCAAAATAGTTTACCAAACGCCTTTCGCTTTTTTTTTAAACATACTCTTTGATCTTTAAATGAATATCAATATTCTTTAGGAGTTTCATCTAAAAATCAATTGTTCTGTTTGATATACTGTACCGATAGTGCAAATATAATCAACTCTTAGCAATTCACACCTTCCTCCGCAGCCTGTTCCGATTAGATTTTAAAAATAATAATTAGATTAATTAATTAACGATTTTTAACAATTTTTTGGCAATTAAATATACAATAAATACAATATATACTTAACATTCTTAAAAATTTTTAAAGATCTCCATAAAGTAGGTATAGAAACTTCTTTTCCAGTCCCATCAATATCTCTCCAACAATTTCATCCAAATAATAATTAGTCATTTTTTAAAATAAAATAGCGAGATTAACATTAAAATTTGTTATAAACTTATGATGACATAATTAACTAACCCACATATCAGATCCACTAAAAACTTTCTCTTCCTACTTGTTGAAAATGAATCTGTTACGCATCTCCATCTTTGATAACTATATTTAAGAATTCTGTGTACTGCTGGAATACTAATTCTTAGTAGTTGTGTAAATTACAGTCGTCATAAAATATCTACACTGCTCTCCACCTTAAATACTCACTTATAATAGGTCACACTCCTTGAAGAACGACTTTGATTAAAATGCTTAAAAACGTGATTCTTTTTTGAATTGCATGTTTATAGTAAAAGAAAGTGAGATTTAAAGTGTGATTCAACTATAAGTATAGTTTATGAATTAGTGAAACTTTGACAATAATATTTTAAATACATTTTTTAGTTTCATAAATTTATTTTTTTTTTATGGAAGGGTTCCGTGATTTACGTGATTTTCTGATGATCGACAGATGACCGACATCAGTCTGAACAAAATAATAATATGTATAAAAAGATAAATAAATTCTATGCTTTTATATTAAGTCATAAAATGCTTGAGTTTTGCTATTTATTGTGGTTTCAAAATTGAAATGATTGAGATTGATATCGATCACGTAATGCGGTGACGGAAACACAAAAAAAGAAAAAGAAAAAATGCAAAATCATGATGGCGGGGGATTTTAAGGCCACAAAAAGTGGGTGGGTTGTGTTACATTACATAAACCTATTTTTTCTTGTGGTCACCACCTTATGTGATCGACATTTTATTTCAAAATACCGTTGTTATGACGGAAATACCTAGAGAATTTATTAATTGTGGGGCGTAGTATCATATATAGTTTAAGTGTATAAAATTTAGAAGTATTATTATTCATTGTGTTCGTATTTTATTTTTAGATTTGGGAATGGGAATTATGTTTGGAGAATTACTAAATAAGGTAATGAAAGTGAAGATCAAAAAAAAAAGGGAAATTTTAGAAAATTGATATTAATGAAAAGTTGAAAATTATTATTTTTGAAATTTTGATGATAAATAAGAAAAGGGTCTACTAAAAGTAAAAGTTGTAAAAATCAAAAATTCGAAGAGGAGATGAATAACACTTAGAATTTATTTTGATGAAAATCATTTTACTAATAAAAGGGAGAATGGATTCGATTTAGGAAAAAGGATTTTTTTCAGGGGAATTTTATTTTTAATCTTATGTTATTATATTAACCAAGCATTATATTAATTATTACTCTTTAATAAAGTTAAGTCCTACACCGTATATGCAATGATTGCGTTTTTACATGTGATATAGTCATAAACTATATATGTAAAAAAGTAAACTATAATTAAAATTAATTGAATACATTATAGTACTAAATAAATACTGTACTATAAAATAAATTCACGCAACAATATTAACGAAAATACAACCTTTATATTTCAAGAATCTGTATCTTATTTTGTTAATTTTTATAGAAATTTAAGATCCGAATATCCCATTTTAGATCCTGCATGCAAGTAGGCGCCTTCGCGTTACTGTTCAAATCATTGTTGGTTTTTGCGATACAAACTTCGGCAAATTTGGGAAAATACGGAATATCGGATTATCAAAATGACGTTTATTTCGTAAATGAAAACTCGACCGAACTGGATAAGTTTTTTAACCATTTTTTTATTATAATAAACACAAAAAAAGATTTTTTTTTCTATTACTTTAATAGTAAATATATACAACAAATGTTCTGGTTTTTGAGTTGTAGTTCAGTCATTAGGAATACTGCGGTGACCAATAGAAATTAATGTTACTAATAGTGTTTTCAATATTAGATGTCTCATAAAAATATCAGTCATTAAAATCCCGCATATTCCTAATTGACTGAACAATAATTTAAATTAACATTTACTTTTAATTGATTACACATACAAAGCAACAAGTCAAGTCAAATTCAATTCAGTTAAAATGGTTGACTCGAAAAATCAAACTTCGGCTTAAAGTGTATGCAGCTCAGGTGAATTGTTCGTGCCGTCGATTGAGCATGACACAATGACACATATATCAGATTCTTTATTCTTGAAATATTATCGAATTTTTCTTGTTGTTAAATAAGGGAATTTCCTTAAATTTAATTTGTAAAAACTTTACATTTATTGACTTTAAAAGCATTATACAAAAAGCGTAAAAAAAAAAAATGTTATAAAAAATAAAGTTATTGCGTCTTCTTCACATTTAATATATGATTATTTAACAAAATAAACTTGCTGAAATAGTTTATTTATTACTTCCATTAAAATTTTGAATCAATTTAACAGTTTTTTTATTAATAAAAATTGCAGTAAATATATAAACTCTATTTTTTACTCTAGTAAAATACAAATAATATTTTTTAAGAATTTTGAAACAGTAAATATAAGTCAATATCAACTGATAAATATATTTTTAACCAAATATACAGTATATTAATTTTTGATGATAAAAATAAATAATAAAAAGCAGCAACTTATAATTAACCAAATAATATACATTCAGCACCATTTTCCTTATTTTCCTTCCATGATATTTTTACTGTTTTGTTCTTACAAACAAAACAAGTTTTCTTACATTTACAATGAACATATTCTATCTCAATTTGGCTAAACTTTTGATTCAAAAAGATTGGTCTATAATCAATGTCTTTTAAATATAAACTAATACATTTTGGGTTCAAACTATTATTAATAGTATCAAGCTTAATAATTGGGTTCCCGTTCCCCAATAATTTATAATTAAAAGGAAGTGATGCAAAAAAATTAGAATCAGGATAATTAGAAATAATAAGTGTGCAAAAAGTAACTTTGGGTAAATTAACATAACGCTTTTTTCCTAAGCAATAAGAAAAAATATCTATTTTATGTTCATCATCAATTTTGCGAAAATTATGTCCTATAATTAGGAACTTACTTAAATTTTCTAATACAGGAATTCCAAAGAAAGGAATACTTTTTGCCAGCATCAAATCAAGTTTTTTTTGTAATGGTATACTATGAAATTCACAAGGATTTTGTGGATCATACACATTTTTTATTAATTCGACACCAATAGTATCTGATGGTAGTATAAAATCAAAATTTATATCATATCCAATAAACATTATCCTAATTTTCAAGTTATATCTACATTGTTTAAAATCTTTTCGGATACCATGAATTATAATACATGGTTTTGCACTTGGTTCTCTTAAAATTTGACAGTTAAAAAAACCCTTTTTTGAATTTTCATTAGCTTCATAAACTGATGCAAAGACATCACAATCAGCTTCATCATTATGAATGATTTCTAAAATATCTTGTGAAATATTCTTTAATTCAAAAACATGATGCCTTCCGTATTCATTTAAATGATAAACACAATCTTCAATACTAGTATGAAGGATCCTCTTTCCAATAGATTCAAAGGTTTGTTTACGCAAATCATCGGCTAGGAGCTGAAAAATACTAATGGGGTCTCTAAACTCAATACATTTCCAATATTGATAATCTTTTAAAGATTTTATCCAATATTCACTATCAAAATTTTCACTTTCAGGATGACTTCCTCCAAGTAATCTTATATCATTAAATTTAATAAATTTCGAAGTTGTTTCTGAATTATTAAAATTAACTCCTACATTTGCTCTTGAAAGTCCGACACCTATATTTCCAGAAACGCTATTAGAGGTATCTGATGAACTGATAGATGACTTTTTAACATCATTAAAATAAACTCTTCCTCCTAAAATGACTTCAGTTGGAATGAGTTGACCATAATCTTCGGTAATTTTCCTAAAACTTTCTGGATTTTTAGATTTTATAGCATCGTTCACATCTTTTTCAAATTCGTCAGTTAATTTTAAATCTGCTTTGTTAAATTTCAACGAAACTTTACCAATTTCTGTATATTGATAAGTTGACGTAACCTCTTTATTAAAATTTCTATTTCGTAAATTTTCAACTGATAACCCTAACTTCACAAAATTCGTTATGTTAATCCCATCGACTTTAAAAAATAAATTTGTTTTCTTCATCCAATCTTCTTTTGTTTCAAATTCAAGGTGACCTTTTTTGTAACTATTAATTTCTTCTAACCCACATTTACTTATTTTATATGCTTGTTTCTTAGCTATCTTAATTCCATCAAAACTCATAATTCGCCCATAATCTAGTTGGTGTTGTCTATTTAAGAATTCCCAATAAATTCGTTTCAAATATAATGTATCTAGACCATTTTCAACTGTTATAATTTCATATAATGGAAACTTTTCTTCATCTACACGTTTCAGCTCACCAAATTCGTCATCATTTGCTTTTTTTGTAAATAAAAGCATATCATCAATGACATTGCTACTTTCAAGTTCTTTACGAATTTTGGATAGACGATCATCTGAATTTAATTTTTTCATAATATGACCTTGTAATAGCGAATTATCAATAATTTTAATAAATACGTTAATTTCTTTAGAATTTTCTTTTTTAGCCGTCAAATATAAAGTATCTTGTCCGTTTTCAACTGTTAAAGTTTCATTTAAAAAAAAATTTTCTTCATCTTCACGTTTCAATTCACCGAATTCTTCGTTTACTTTTTTTGAAAATAATAGATTATCATTAATGACATTGCTACTTTCGAGTTCTTTACGAATTTTGGATAAACGATCATCTGGGTTTAATTTTTTTATAACATTATCTTGTGATGGTGAATTATCAATAATTTTAATAAACAAGGTAATTTCTTTTTCTTTTTTATTTATATAAAGTATTACAAAAACTATAACACAAATGAATATAATGAATATATAGATTAACATTTCTTCAAATTTTTCCGGAGACATTTTTTAAAAGTTATTTATTGTTCCGATTATTTATTTGGTATGAATCCTGTTTAACATAGCACAATTTTATGATTACACAAATAATATTGTGGTCAAGTGACTGATTAAGATCTGTCAATCTTTCTTGATTTAGCAAAAAAAAAAAGGAGTTGACTTACCGCCAAATGAGTTACACCTAAACCTAATATAGAAAAGCTTATTTTATTTTACGTAAATATATAAATATAACGATACCAATTGTCATTATTTCATAATACCATAATGGATATTTTAAGAAAATTGATTGATGAAAACATTAATAGAGGAGATATCGATTTCTTTGATATTAATGAATTTAGCAATTTAGAAAAAATTGACAAAAGAATACATGGAACTCTAACAAAAGCTAATTGGGAGAATCGAAAGATTACCATCGTATTAAAAAATTTGAATAATTCAGATATTCCCGAAAGTAGCTTTAAAGAATTTATTAAGAAGGTATGGATGACATTACTTTATTTTTTTTTTTTATATTTTTACGAAGAAATTTTTAAATATTTAAGAAATTTATTTTACAATACAGTTACAAGCTTTTTGTAATATCGATCATTCAAACGTCAATCATTTTTTCGGGTTAACGAGAGGTCTGTCAATATTAGGCCATACAAACTTAATTTTTCGGTTCTCATATTTTGGCCGGGTCAGTTTTTGTTAAATTTCAAAAAAAAATTTTTTATATTATTACTATACTGATTAAGATCTTTTTAAAAGTTAAAAAAATATTTCATATGAATTTTACATATAAATTTTCGAAAAAAAAAAAATCAAAGCCGGGTTGCCGGGTCATTGTTGTTATGAGAACCGAAGAATTAAGTTTGCATGGCCTTAATTATATATTTTTATCGCTTTTTATATTAATCATTACTCACGAATTTTTTTAAAATAATAGATTCAAATGACAATTATTTTTTAATATCGGAATATGCTATCGAAGGAAATTTAAGGGATTACTTAAAAATAAAATTTAATACATTACAATGGGATGACAAATTACAAATAGCACTCGATATCACTCGTGGATTATTGCGCTTACATTCCGAAAAAGTAATTCATGGAAATCTGGTAAATAATATTTTATTAAATTTTTATTTTTTGGTTATCTAACGCCTTAACTAATATTTATTATTGTTAATCGTTAAGCATTCGCGTAACATATTGGTTAATAATGGTATGATAGTGATAACGGACTTTAGATTAATCAATCAATCGGCAGAAGTTACATCTGAATATAAAGTTTATGTCGAGCCTCGGTATCTTCGCAATCCAGGTTATGAACTAGACATGAAATTTGATATTTATAGTTTGGGTATTCTTTTGTGGGAATTGGCGAGTGGACGTCCCCCATTTTTTGATTATACACAGAAGGCGGCTCAAGTAGAAAATAAACTTCTAAATGAAGAGAAATCAGATGCAAATATACCTTCGGAATATCTACAACTTTGTCAAAAGTGTTGGCAAGATAATTCACACCTGAGGCCTGAAATTAATGAAGTTTATGAAATTTTATCTCAACTAGAATTACAATCCGATATTAGTGGCTCTCAAGCAATATACAATAGAAACTTATTTGATATGTCATCATCGCCACATACAGCAAAAATTACTCTGGAAATATTTGAAAGCTCAATGCAACAAATAATTAAACAATTTAAGTTGAATCATGGGATAGTTTTAAACGGAAACGATATAATTCCGAGCTTAGAAGAGGTTGTTACTGAAGATGGAGAAATAAAAGTTAATTTATGTGAAAAACAACCTTTAGTATACACGTCTATTAATTCTGAAGTTAGTGATTTAAGAATAGACGCATGCGTTAATTTTCCAATTGCAGAAATCATTTATAATGGCAATTTGTTAAAATCCTTTTTTAAGTATACAAATGATAAAAGGAAATTACGTGAATTACATGGTGATTTTCTTGCAAGAAAGTTTTTGGTTGGTGGTAAATTATTTATCAAATATTTTAATTCAGCGACTCCGGCACAAATTGATATTTTAAAGTTTTATTTATCCTGTGTATATAATTCAGCTAGATATTCTATAGAAATCCAGTCCAGTAATTTATTCACTTTGGATCTTTTACCAAAATTAGTAACATCGGACGGGGAAAAGATAAATACTTATGAAAAGCTAACCAATTGGATGAATAATTTGTATCAAAAAAAAATGGTTAGCATAATTTCTTATGATAACCTTATTCTTATTTCTCGATTAAGACTCAATGAATCATTGGTAATAGATAGTGATCTTGAGACTTTTAAAGAAATACAACCTGGGATTGTTAATTTTAATGAAAAGTTAAGTTTAGACGAGTGGGTTGGAAATGCAGTAAATAAAAATTTAATTAGTTGGACTAGGGATTTTAAACTTTTTCAGGGACTTATAATTAATAAATATGATGAAATAGAAATTAGCAAGAAAACTACCGTTGACGTCATTGAAGTTCCTAAAGTCAATTTAAATAATAAATCATATCTGAAAATTATCAATTCATCAACAAATTTAGAATTTGCTTTGATTTCAAATAATATTTTTCCATTTAAAAATTTAAGTGCTTTTCCATTTGTTAAAAATGATAAAAGCGATAAAGGTTATGATCATGACCATGTTCTAATCAAATGCGAAAAATATGAAATTTTCTTAAATACGAATAATATAAAACCTACAAAAGAGTTTGAGCAATCTATAGAAGAAGCGCTTAATAGTATGAACCCATTAAAAGCTTTACAAACTGTGCATGATGAATACGGCCACTTATTTCCACAAAAGATTGTGTTAGGAAAGTCTCTTAAGAATCTTTTACAAAATTTCCCACCTACTACACTGGATGTTGATGCTAATGAAATACTCGGATTGACAGATAAATTAAATATTTCGTATCTTTTAACACAAAAGGGAAGAATTATTGAAAAAAATGAATTACGCGATTGGATCCAAAATACGAATAATCATTTGGAAGTTGTTGAATTTGATAATATTATTCCTCTTTATAAAATTCTTGGAGTCAAACAACAAAGAAAAATAGATGATATATTAAAAGATAATTTCAGAATTATAATGACAGGAATTACTAAATTAACTGATTCAAAAAATAATATTGAGAATTACAAACGTATAAACTTTGGGCTATCATTGGAGAGTGAAAATTATGAAGTATTTGGATCAATAATTTCAGAAAATAATACGAAATTAGAAGAAATTTATGTTAATTTTGGATTATATGATTTTAATGGATTTTATGTGATAATAAAAGAAGTGAAAGAAACAAGCATCGATATAACACAATGTTATGTTTCGTGGGTTGCTGTTGGAAAGCCTTCTCAAATATCAGTTTTTAGTCCAAAAAATCGAGAATTACAAGTCGATTATATTAGTAAATCTGTAAAGTTGCAATTTAGAAAATCAAATTATATTTCTATTGATACTTCCTTTAATTTACACAAAGGATATACTATCTTTGCACATGCAAATAATTCATCACTAAATTATGAGCCTAATACTTTTATTATTAAATTAATTGAATGGAAAACAAGATCTATTAACGTTCAAATTGAATCAACTCATACAATTCAATCAAACACAGATGGTTCAAGTTTGTTTAACAAATATTCCAATCCTGAACATAATGATTTATATTCGGAAAATAAAATAGATTTGCGCATATGTATTCTTTCTACAAGTTATAAAAGTTTGAAAATTGATAATGTGAAAGAAAAAGAATGTCATTTAGATTTAATAGGATATCTTTTAATTAAGGAAAATTTTATTGGAAGTTCATTTATAGAAAGTGATGAAGAATCAAATGATAAAGGTATTTTAGTAATTTTTTTGTAAGTTAATAAATTACACACTTACCTTATAATTTGAATAATAATATTTATAGTGATTGATGAAATTATAGTTAGTAAGTTATCAGTTATTTATTTCTTTTATTGTATTTTACATAATATTAATTCTTTGTTTGTATAATCATTTTATCAATGATACTATAGATGGTAAGTTGCTTAATTCTATATTTATTTAATATTTTCCTATAACTAAAACTAATTAAATTCTTTGTTTAAATAAATAAATAGATTGTAAGTGATATAATTGATTTTATTCAGTATATACTGTTTATAATTAAATTATTTTATTAATAATTAATAATATTACAGGGTGTAAGTTATATTTTATCTATATTTTTGTAAATAATTTAAATTAACAAACTTTCTTTACTTAAAAAATGATTTAATAATATAGGGAGTAAGTTACAAATTATTTATTTAATTCTATTATATAATTTTTCTATGTAATATAATTTATATTAACTAAGTTTTTATTTAAAAATTATTTGTGAATTATTTTAGATAGTAAGTTATTTATTTAATTCTATTATTGCATATTTGGATATATTTAAACTAACTAAACCTAAACTCTGTTCATAATATTATTTTATAAATTATATAAGATGGTAAGTTATTTTTATATTACATATTAATATAATGCATAAATTATTAAATTTTTTATTTAAAACATTATTTGATAACTTATTTTAGATTGTAAGTTATAAGTTATTTATTTATTTCTATTAGTAAATTTATATATAATTTGAACTTATTAAGTTCTTTAATTATTTGATGATTTATTTTAGATTGTAAGTTATTTACTTAATCTTAAAAACACTTACATATTATTTAAACTAACCTTTATTTTTAATAATCTATTTCAGATCGTAAGTTTAAAATAATTTAATTCTATTATACTGTATACTAATTAAATATAATTAAAACTAATTAATCTATTTAAAAATTATTTAATAATATAGGCAGTAAGTTATTTATTTAATTTCATTATCAAATATTTATATATAATACTAAAATATATTTAAACTAAATTTTATTATTTAAACTTTATTTAATGATATAGCAAGTAAGTTTTTTGCTTAATTTTTATATATTTGCATAATATTTGTATATGATTTAAACTAATTAAATATTTCATTTAAAAAATTATATAATATAGTAAGTAAGTCATTTATATGATTTTATTGTACACATCCATACAATATTTATATAATTTAAAATTCCTAAATTTAAAAATTATTTGAAACTGTAGAAAGTAGGTTATTTACTTAGTTCAATTATTGCACAATTATATAAATTTATTTATAATTTAAACTAATTAATTTCTTTATTTAAAAAATCACTTAGATGGTAGGTTATGAGTTATTTTATTTAAATTTGTAAGATTCCATAGACTTATAATACTTATACTAATATTTATTTATTTATTTAAAAAATATTGATAACTTGCTTTAGATCGTAAGTTATAAATTAATTTATAATATTTATAATTTATATATATTTCAAATTAATTTTTTCTTATTTAAATATTATTTGATAATATAGAAAGTAAGTTATTTATTTAATATTATTATCATGGATTTATATGATATTAATATATATTCTAAGATAATTTTTTTATTGAATAATTTTTAAATAATATAGAAAGTAAGTTTTATATTTAATTTTTACACATACTTGTATTTAATTAAACTAATTAAATTTATTAAAAATAAATTTAATAATATAGGACGTAAGTTATTATTTTTTTATATTTATATATATTTTAAATTGATTAATTCTTTATTTATGAAAATTATTTAAATTATTTAATAACATAGGAAGTAAAATTCATTCAAGTGGTAAGTTATAATTTAAATTAATTAATCCTTTTTTTAAAAATTATTCAATAATATAGAAAGTAAGTCATTTTATATATTTATGTATTTGTATAATATTTACACATAACTTTAACTAAATTTTTAAACAATTGCTTGATAACTCATTTTAGGTTGTAAATTATTTATTATTAATTGTAATATTCTGTTTATAATTTCTTCTTGATTTGATTTAAAAAATGATAATTTACATTAGTTGGTAAGTTATAAATTTTGGATTATTACATATCAATTATGTTAAAAATTAAATAGTTATTTTGTTAAATTTCCTATTTAAATTTTAGAGTAAGTATTAATATTAATTTCTTCAACCTTTTAAATTTTATAAACAAATTTCAATGATTCTAATTATGAAATTTATAGATTTAAAGAGAGTGGAATTGCAATTTTAGATGAATTAATTTCTAAAAGAAATTTAAAATGGGTATCCTATAATAATTTTAAAAATGTTGAATATCTTGCTAAAGGAGAATTTGCTACTATATATAAAGCAATTTGGTTAACAAAATGTGGAGATATAGAAGTGGTCCTTAAATGTAATAACTCGCAAGGAAATTTAGATTATTATATTTATGAAGTATGATAATGTTTATTTATTTTTATTTGATTTAATTATAAATTGTTTATTTTAATATATCTGATTTTATTTTATAGTGGTTATATCATGAAAGGTGTTTAAATTCATCTGAAATTATTAATTTATATGGATTTACAAAAGACCCAGAAACTTTGAATTGTATGGCAATAATGGATTATGCAAATAAGGGTAATTTAAGAGAAAATTTAACAAAAATAGTTGAATATAATTGGAAACAAAAATTATATATGTTGTATCAAATTATTTCTGGACTTGATGAAATACATAGACAAAATATTATTCATTGTGATATTCATAGTGGAAATATTTTAATTCATGAAGATAAAAATGATAAAAATGATAAAGAGGATGAAATGGAGAATGTTTATATTTGTGATTTTGGATTAAGCCAACTAAAATCTTTGGAAGAATATGTAGAATATGAAAAAAATGGTTTTTATGGTGTTGTAACATATAAGGCACCTGAAGTTTTAAGATTTAAATCTTATGCTCAAGCTGGTGATATATATAGTTTTTCTATGATTATGTGGGAGTTTACATCTGGAGTTCCACCATTTATAAATATAGAATATGATATGCTTTTTGCCTTAAATATTATTGATGGTGAACGTCCTGAAATTATTGAAAATACTCCACAATGTTATGTAGATTTGATGAAAAAATGTTGGAATGGAGATCCATTAAAAAGACCATCTGCATTAGAAATTAAAAATATTATTGGAAATTGGATCTTTTATTCTTCTGATAAAATTAATGAAGAATTATTAGACAATATTATGGAATTTATAAATGCACCAATTGGGCATAACAATCTTGCTATTAAATCTCATAGTGATTTAGAGTTGTTAGGTATGTACTATAATACACAAAAAATTAATCTTACAACTTATTTATGTGAAATTAATTTATTTATTTAATTATTTAGATAATGAAATTCTTGAAAGGGAAGGTAGTGTAGTAAGTGAAGATTTTAATGATTGTGTAATTAAAGATTAGGGTCATTAGGTATGTGTTATGAAATGTAAAAAAATTAATCTTACAAATTATTTATGTAAAATTAATTTATTTGTTTAATTATTTAGATAATGAAATTCTTGTAAGTGAAGATAGTGTAGTAAGGTAAGATTTGAATGATTGTATAATTAAAGATTTGGTGTCATTAGGTATGTGCTATGATATATATAAAAATTAATCTTGCTAATTAATTAACTTTATTTATTTAATTACTTAGATATTAAAGCAGATGAAAATTAACTAATTTTTTGGGTTTTTAAAAAAAGACTTAAAGTTTTAGGTTAATTTTGATATTATGCATTCAACATTGTTCTTTATTTTATTCTTTTTAGGACTTATTTTAACACTAATGTTAGAGTACTAGTAAAATATTTTACAAGTTTCTTAAGCTTCTTAGTTTGTAATTTAAATAATTCCTTTTTTTTATATTTTATCCAAATATTAAATATTGTATTCTTTTTTAAGAATTATTCAAACACTAAAGTTAGAGAAATAAATATTTTACAAATTTTGATTCATAGTTTGTAATTTAAATAAATCTTTTTTATTAATAACTTTTTAATTATTAAATATAAGTATATAAAATCCCTTCTAATAAATGTATAAAATTAAAGATAAATAATGTAAAATTGTTTATACTCATTTCAAGAGTTGATTATATTTAATTTATATTGAAAGTTATCTGCTGGTTTATGTGGCATATAAGTTATTTCTTTTGATAAACTAAAGTCTATTAACTTTATATTAACTTTATTCTATTTTATTTACAAATACATTTTGTGCATGCTATAAAATGAATAAATCAGATATATTAATTTGTCACATAATATAATAAAATTAAAAAAATCAAATATACAATAAATTATTAGATTACCAAAAATCACAGTGAATAATTTACTTATTACACAAACATTTTACAGTATTTGCAAATTAGGGTGCCAACTGAATTTATATTACCATTCCATTTGAGATTATTAAAATTCTCTTTTAAATATGATTATTAGGATTATAATGATCCTACTCCATAATCAATAAATATTTGTCTTCCATTTTTTGAGATTCCATAAAATTAGATTCTATTTGCATAATAATCAACTTCACCTTGCATTTTTAACTATATTTTAAAATGCAGTAAATAATATTACTAGTATTTTTAAATATTTTACCTCATTAACAATTTTGTTAATAGATAAATTAAATAGACATTTTAGAGCTATAACAGTTCAGAATCTTTAAATAACATTCCAAACTTTAAAATTTTTTGACAATTTTGTCAAAACATTGCAGTGGTATTAAAAAAAACATTCATACATCATTAAAAGAAGGAGATGCTTATGGTATTATACCTCTATGACACCTGAAGTTTTAAGAGGCAAATCGTATACTCAGCTAATGACATACATGTATATAGTTTTTTATGATTATGTAGGAATTTACATCTGGAGTTCCACTATTTAATAATAGAGCACACAATATTGAACTTAGCAAAAGCATTTGTATAGGTGAACGTCCTGAAATTATTACTCTACAATGTTATATTAATTTGATGAAAAAATCTTGGGATCAGGATTCCATCTTCTGAAGAAGTTTTAAATATTATTATAAAATGGATTTTTCTTCTTATGGAAAGAAGATTGAAAATATTAACGAAGAATTAAAATGCAATGTTATGGGATTTATAAACGCACCAATTGGTAACATTATTGCTACTGAATTTCATTCGCAAGTGCTAGTATATTATGTAAGCTGCTCACCTAATTTTACTAGTGAAAAAATTGAATGAAATTCTTGGTGATGTAAAGTGAATGAAATGAAGATTTGAGTAATCATATAAGTAATGTAGTAAATGTAGAGGAAAAGTAAGTATTTAAATTATTTTATTTTGATCAATGTATTATAAGTTTGAGAAAGTTGTCTAAGTAGTTTCATTCAAAAGTTGTTTGATTGAAATGGGATGAAATATTGTGTGAGATGCTGTCAGAATTGAGAATACTAATTTAATCTTTACACAGTAGTTTAGTTAGAGATGTGATCTCTATCTGGATAATCCACATTAAATTCAATCTGACCCAGACACCTGGTAATTTTCTCGACACCATCCATCACGGATAAATCTAGATTAATCCGTTAGATACTAATCTGTTATCTGTGCAAGAGTACTGTTCACAGTAGAGTCACGTGATTGCAATGCCGGCCGGCACTACTAATGTTCCGCCAACACTATGATTACAGCTGATTTCAAAAAGGTCGGACACTTAACAAATTTTAAAGAACTCGGAGAATGGTGATACGTATAATTTTATCTTATTTTGAGCTTTACTGAATATTTCCGAGTTCTTCTAAGTGTCCCGTACATTATGAAATCAGCTGTCCAGATATTCTGATATCATCGGTACTCGGTAATCGGACATATGGATAGCAGATAGTATCGGGTAAATTTGAAAAGTTTTCAATCCTTGATGGATTATCAAATTTAGTGGGAGCCATATCTTTAAAAGTTAAACCCCTTATTTAACCCAGACTATTTCTCTATATATCTAAGTATTATTAATATTGCTTGGATCCTCATCAAATCAAAAAATAATTTTCAACTGAAATTCTCTTTGTAAAGAAAATCCCCAATATTTTATTTTAATTTATTAAAGATATTGATTTTTCAAGATAATTTTATTTTTACAAAAAGAGAAAAGATAAATCAAAAAAATAGGAATTGATTTCCATTTATATTTAAGTTTTTTATAATAAAAACTGAGACGAACTTTTTTTCTTATAAAAAGAGAAAATGATGGAAATGATTAAATAATTTCCTAATTTTTTTTTATTGCAAAAAGAGAAAAAGAGTAAATTAAAAATGGTAAGTGATTTCCTTTTCTATCAAAAGAAACTTAAAGAAGGTCTATATTAACAAAGTTTTTGTATCCAAATTGAGAATTATAGCTAGATTAATAAATTAAAATGTGAAATCTAATCCACAAAATATTGTTAATACGCCTAATTTTTGTAAAAATTGTGATCGGCGTGGTTTAGAAACTTTCAAATGATCGATATCGGACCAACAAAAAGATTAAGATTTTTCCAAAGTCTCCAACTCAGATCAAATAAACGAGCTGGTTTTATGGTTCGGAGAGGTATAGCTGATTGTAGATCGCGTCTCAGAGGTCAGAAAGGTAAAGAACATGTGATATTCAATCGTGAAGAAAAAGAAGAGAATTAAATAAAGAGTGAGTTGTCGAAAATAGGCAATTAATTTGAAAGATTTAATTTATATAAACATTAAATAATTTTTGAAGGATTATTTTTTACTAATTTTATACTCATGAACAGGTAATCAACTGCTGTCAAAATGCCGAAATTTTTTTTTTTTAAATAAATTCTTAACATTATAACTTAAGTGATAAAATGATTTAGTTTGATAAAAAGTTAAAAGATAAATATATACATTATTTTGAATATTATGAATTTAGTGAAATTGTTGAAATTAGTAGAGAAGGTTTCGATAAAGTAAATTCTTTATTGTCCATATTCAAACTTGTATATGTATATACTATATATAAAAATGAAAAACAAAAAAGAATAGATTTAAAATAAAAGATATAAATTTGAAACTTTTAATAATTATAATTCGTAGTATGATTTCATACATATTATAATAAGAATTTATAATTTGAAGCGTTTTTGAAATAAGTGGTCAGATATAATAGGCTAGGCTAACCTACACCTGTTACTACTTAGAGTTAGCTTCCCTCAGGTCAAAATAACCATAGACTAACTGTCTAACTAGGAAAATATCTTACAACACTTGGAAACTGATATGATTGTGTGCAAGGGAATCTTGTTTATTTTTTTTATTAAACTAAATAAAATTATCTAAATAATTAAAGGAATTCTTTTAACTAATAATAATTTTAGTCACAAACTAGGCATAACCTGTTGCGTTGCGCCAGGGACGATAAAGTAAGATGTAATACTAGTAAATACACTTATATTTTATTTGCCATGCAGTGTGAATAGGTCAAGTTTTTTACTATTATTATGATGGGATTAGTAGAAAATAAATGTAATAAATTACATAATTTATATGATCATGCAAATAACAATGAATTGTGTGCAAGTGTTATACAGTATATGAAATATTATTATCTTGACTCAAACCAAAAAAGAATAAACAATATTTTTTGGGTTAACTGATTAAAATAAAATCCCATAAACAAAAGTCTAATAAAAATAAGAATAAAACAAAAAAAAAAAAAAAAAAAAAAAAAAAAAAATAAGATAAAAAAAAAAAAAAAAAAAAAAAAAAAAATGCCAAAATAAGTACGACTAACACTACATAAAGCATTACATTAATACATTTAATTCAACTAACATTTGCTTTGTTCGAAAATTTTAAACAATTAAAAATAACTAAAATAGTTGTTACAGTCAACCTTTGTATATTTAAAAATTTTTTTTTTTTTTTTTTTTATATATATATATATATATATATTATTAAAGTGTACCTTTTTAAAATACCTTGTTTATTTTGTTACCGTTGACAAGTTTTTATTTATTGTTTGTGTGGCGGATTTATCTAATCTGAGTTATATTAAAAAAAACTATATTACAATAATAAAAAATAAAATTTTATTAGTTACACAACCCATTCTTTATTAGGAATACAGGTGATTTCATTACAATACAAAAAAAAAAAATTTTCGGTACTAATTTACTTGACATATATAATATGCCCCACTCACTCAATAGATAATGAAATGATTTTTTCGCTTATATTTTTTTTTTTTTTTTTTTTTTTTTTTTTTTGTGGGGAATTATAAAAATCATCCGTATATTGTTCTATCTTTAAATCTTGTATTCCATAGAAGAAAACGAAGAAGAAATTTTTTATCTTCATTAAATGCTTTCTCGATTGTTAACATTTTTAAAACAAACAATATGATAAATGCTCTCTTTTTTTTCTATAAAAAAAAAAAAAAAAATTTAATACATTAGTTACATTACGAAGCCAAAAACTTTCTTGTATGAAACACTTTAATCTTACCTTAAAAAATCAGAAAAACAATTGTGTAACTTATACACCTCTCACATAACGTGTCAAATAAAAAGGAATTTTTTACTTTTTTTTATTATCATCTGATGTATCTGATGTATCGTATATATCGTCACACTATTTATCAAATAAGAGTGTCAATCCCCACACAACTGAAACGCATAAAAAAAATTGGTGTGTGCCACTTAGCATGTATGTTAAGGTAATACTAATTACAAATTATAAAAAGTCAAAGCTTTTTTGACAAGGAAACTTTGACAAGGACATTCTTTATTCTTATAAAATCTCTTCTTTTGATTGGATAAAATAAAATTTAATAAATTGTTTTTTATAAATAATAATTAAACAACAATAATAATAATTAAGTTTTAAAACTTCTTTTTTAGCTGACGCATTGTAATTAATTTAATTAATTTGTTCTTTTGTTTATGAATTATGATACAAATAAATAAATTTCAAATAACAAAGTTTTCTTTCTTCCTTCTAGTTTCGTGTATTATGTTTTTAAAACTTTTTTAAAAAAAATAATCATTGTGATCAACTGGTAAATATGAATATAATATCATCATACTTTAATCCCTAATTTATATCAAAAAATTAATGCAATTTATATTACGTCACCAAAATTATTCCGTATAGTTTAGGTTTAACCGACAGGAAACTGATCATCATCCACGCGATACATAACAAAGAAAATGTTTTAAAATTAACGGATTAATTGTATATTAATTTGTCTGTAATATCTTGCATAAATAATAATAGTAATTAAATATTCAATTATTAATTAAAAGAAATTTTTTTGTTTCGTGATTGAGCACATGATCTACTGCTAATACGCCCATACTATTTTGAGAAATCCCATACATCAAACAAATAAATAAAAAAAAATTTGGAAATTTCTTTACCCTGAGAATATGTAAAAATTTTTGGGAATAAAAGGAAAAAAAATGGTTTAATGGTGTTTTAAAAAAATTTTCAATAAGATAAATATGTAAAATGATGAAAATGTCTTTATAGAACATTATGTAACTATGTTCCCGTAGTGTTACCGTGGTTTGTAGGGTTTCATATATGTACAATATAAGCATGTACAATTGCTTAATCTAACCTCAAATTTCTATTAACCAAGAGAATGACTAAATGACTACAGACTATATTATATTTATTATATTATATTTATTTATTCGATATTATTTATATTTATTATATTATTATACTTATTCGATATTTATTATATTTATTATATTTGATATTTATTCGACATCATATCTGCCGATCTGCGAAATTAACAAAATTCGGGAATTTGACAATAATTTAAATAAAATTAGGTAAATTAAGTTTCGCAAAAATGACCACGCTTGTGCTACATGATCATATGACAGATACCAAAGAAATAGCGTTAAAAAATTTTTTTCTTTTGTAAACTCCCTATTAAACTCCCCATCAACTCCCCCATCAACTTTTCAACCAGTTTCTACATCAAGTAAGTTGAGAATTTTTGCAAGTTTATGAGTAATTATTTTACATTTAGATACAACTTGGCGCTGTTTTTTTATTTTTTTTT
This sequence comes from Oehlia diaphana, assembly GCA_003833135.1. Taxonomy (NCBI): domain Eukaryota; kingdom Fungi; phylum Glomeromycota; class Glomeromycetes; order Glomerales; family Glomeraceae; genus Oehlia; species Oehlia diaphana. The sequence continues at coordinate 28,536 of QZLH01001113.1, forward strand.
TTTTTAGTTTATAAAAAAAATTTATTTAGAAAGCAAAATTATTCAAAAAAATCTTTCAATAAATAAATAACTCTAAATATAAATAATGATGTTTTAGCAATTTTAAATTATGTATTGATTAGTTATTTAATTCAAATTTATTTGATATTTATTATTAATTATTTTTCAGTTAATTTTTTTTCGTTAAATCAATAAATATAAACTAACTTTATAATATTTTTTTCTTTTTTTTTTTTTAGAAACTCTTTCTAGTGGTTTTGGGATAAAGAGGTGAATATTTTGGAGAGATCTTAAAAGTTTTTTTTATATATTTTTGACATTTTTTCTTACATAGGAACGGGTTTTTGATCGATTTTAATCGGTACTGCGCCACATAACGATGATTGGCAAATTCCGCAAATCGGCGGATATGTTTTATTCGATATTTTATTCGATATTTTATTCGATATTTTATTCGATATTTTATTTGATATTTTATATGATATCGATATTTTATTCGATATTTTATTCGATACATTATTCGACAGCTTATTCGACAGCTTATTCGATATCTTCTTCGACATCTTATTCGATATTTTATTCGATATCTTATTCGATATCTTATTCGATATCTTATTCGATATCTTATTCTCAATATTTTATTCAATATTTTATTCAAAATTTTAATCGATAAAAAAAAAAAATAATCACAGTAACTTTTTTTTCCTTATCAGAAAAAAAATTCATAATATAAATTTTTGGAAAATAGATATTGCTAGATAAGACTCAATATAAGCCTCAATCAAAATTTTGTAGATAACGGAAAACAATTTATTTTATTGTAATAATCAGTTAATTATACTATATTTATACAAATGATGTGTTGTTTATCCGAGGCGAAATACAATTAATTTCTCCGTTTTTTTAAAAAAAACATTTTATGTTGTGCGATATTACCCTATCAACACTATCAACGGTAATAATATTGGTATTTGGGGGAAGTAATATTTTGGTATATGGTAGTTGGTATATTAGCCGTATATTGGTATATTGATATATTGGTATATTTGATATATTGGTATATTTGATATATTGATATATACCAAATACCAATATACTAAACTAATATACCAATATACTAATATGCCAATATATCAATATATCAATATACCAGTATACTAATAGTGTTGTATGACATATCATAAAAGAACAATGAAAAAATATCAAACAATTGATTTATTCTGTTTATGATGTATTATTTATTTATCCTTTAATATATTTGGTTTTTCGTCATATTAAAAAAAAAGCCAGGTGCAAGTTATGTAACATTTCGGATACTTTTTGTTTGTACACTGAAAAAGCAATCTGCCTAAACAAAAGGAAAATTAATTTTGCCACGCTAAATAATAATAATAATAATAATAATAATAATAATATCACCGCTTATTAACCGATATTGTAAGATAAAACATATACTGTACTTTATTTGCAACGATTATAATCGATTTTTTTTAGAACATTGTAATAAATTTGATACTAGTAAATTAATTAATCATCAAATCTTTGAAATCTTTGGTAAAAAATTTTTATAATTCTTAATATATTCACAAATATAAATTTCCATAAATGATTAATAAAAAAAAATAACAATAATAAATTTAAAAAGTATTTTCATTTTTAACAACAATCGTATCTCACAAAAAAAAAAACAATCAAAAAAAAGAATTCATATTAATTTCCTTTTATAATCAAAAAAAATTAGCCAATGTTTTTTAGTTTATTTCTTTTTATGGTATTCTTGTTTGCTTTAATATTTTGTACATATATTTAAAATACTGTATGTATTAAATAACTATCGACATATAATGGATTTTTTAAGTTAAAATTTATCAGAAGACAATGTTTATGCTTTTTATAAACATCCATTCATTCTTTTAATAAATATCACTTCTACGTAATATGCAATCAGCCACTAACTTTTTTAAAAAATTTACTCGAATTGGTAATAGCTTATTTTACTCAGGATACGATATCCTAATTTGAGAATTTGTTTCTTTTAATTAACGTCATTAACGTCATTAACGTCATTTAATAATAATAATAACTTCTGTTCATTCTTGGTCCGTGCAACTCAAATATTTGACACACGTGTGTACGCCTACATGTAAATCTTTTATTTTTTTTTCAAACGAAGAAATTCCGGTACGATTGCGCTTTGGCCAACAATTCCTTCACCAATGACCATACAGTTCCATACTTGTAAATATTATATTTACCATTTAATACAATAAATGGTCTATATCACGTATGTAATTTAATGTATGCGCATGCGAAATAGCCCGGATCATCTTTACTTTATATTCTTTTACCCCCTTTTTTTTTATATTCTTGTCATTTCCCCACATCAATACCCCACATCAATGATAATAATTATTATCGAAGAAATTTGTTAATATTGTGTGGGGCAATGAATGTGTGTACCCGATTCTCATCTCCCAAATAAAGGTAAAAAAAAAAGTGGGACTTCAAAAAAAAAAAAAAAACCTAAATAATAAAACAATTTTATTTTTTATGATAAATTATATAATATATTTTCTCCGATTGACCCTTTTTTTTTTTGCATTCAATAATATCTTAAAAAAGGTTTTTTTGTTTAGGGAAATAAGATTTAAAACGTACATTTTGGTTTTACTAAATATAAATAGCAAATAATTTTTAAACAATTTTTTTTAGGTTACTACTTACTTATTATTGTTAAAAAAAAGTATTGAACGAATAAAACCTATTTGAGAAAAAAATATACCTTTTTAATGTAACAGGTCCTATTTGTTAGGCGTAGATCTTTAGATTGCAATCTTTAGATTTCGGTGATGATTTTACCCCGCTTTCCGTTTTACCCCGCATTTGAGATCATATCCCCTAATTATTCTAATTTCTAAATACTTAATATTAATAAATTTTCATAGTTTTTAAAACCATCACTTTTTATTTTTATCACATTGAAACCAATAAAGCACGACAGAAAAATAGGAAGAATCTTTTAAATTGTTAATTTTTTACAACAGGTTTGTTTAAAAAACAACAATTTAAGAATATTCATGATTACCATTAAGCAAAAAAAAAAAAAAAAAAAAAAAAAAAAAAAAAAGAAAAAAAAAAAAAAAAAAAAAAAATAAAGTAATTTATTTACATGAAAAAGAAATAAATAAATAAACAAGTAAAAAATTTTTATTCAAATATATACATACTGGTATCTATTACATGAACAATTGAATACTTCATTTCATTCTATTTTAAAAGGATTATGATTCGTTTATATTTAAATTTACTATTTTAGTAATTTGTGAATATTTTAAATATCATAGTTCAATATTTTAAACTGTGTTCTTTTAATTAATCCGGTTAGATAATTTTGTTCTCCCTGCACTTGATCTAATCTTTAATCTCTTTGGTCTCTGTGATTTGTTCTTAATTTTGTTCCACTTTCTCACCTGAATTTTAATTAAGTAAAACAATATTAAGAAATAATTTCACGAATTAACCATTGTCCTTATTAAATCTGTTTTCCTAAAAAAAAAAAAAAAGTTTGAAAGTAATAAATTATTTAAATTATTATGGTACCCGCGTTTGATTGTTAATATATACATAATTGTACTACGATTATCAACGAATGATAGTAAATGCACAACATATTGCATTAACATTGTTCTTTCTCTTATTTCCCTAATGTTATTATTCACATATTTTTTATAAATTTTTTATGTTTACATAATCTTTTTTTTTTTTTTTTTTTTTTTTTTTTTTT
>QZLH01001114.1:9206-34990 GCA_003833135.1 Oehlia diaphana
TTTTTATTTTAATTTTTAAATTTTTTTTTTTTTTTTTTTTTTTTACATTTAAAAAAATTTTATAAAAAAATTTACCAACAGTAGCTTTAAGGTTTCCTTTGGCCATCTTTTTTTTTTTTTGTAGTATACGAGAAAGGGTTTTTTTTCCCTGTATCAAACAAATATTTAAACCATTTTATATATAGATTATCTATTCGGGCGTGGGAAAATGTGATATCTCATATAATCACACCGCTTTAATAGTAATGCGTATTGGCGTTTTAGTTGTTTCACTACTTTCCGTCAAATAAATCCTTTTTCTATATTGATTTACATTATTCGTACGATGGAGATTACAAAAGATAAACTTGATATAATGATGTAATCGATAAATTGATTATAATTGATAAAATTATGTAAAAACGATTACAATATTTTATTGGCAAATAAATATAAGGAAAAAAATCAAAAAGAAAAGTTCTTTATAAAAAAGTAATCGAAAAAAAATAATTTAAGCAATAGGTTCAAATGTCATCCGTAAGAGAACTTCTCCCTTGCTTCTAATTCCAAGTTTTCCTGATTTTAATTTAACCCAGCATTCATCGGTACCTTTAGAAATAACATGAGAGAGGCTAACATCGTTTTTTCCAATCTAATGAAATATAAATAAAAGTTTTAATAAATAATATTTTTTAAATTTTTTTAAATAAATTTTATATATTCATACTATATCATCACTGGTAACTGTATCTTTGTCCCAACATTCAACATCGAGGTGTTTATGTCCGTCAATATTGCTATAAAAAATTATTCACTTATTAGTTTTGATCAATAAATTCAAATAAACCCAATAAATATTACAAATTTCTTACAAGGTGAATGTTTCATTATACGTTGGGTTTAAGTCACCACTCTTAGTAGAGGTAGCTTGAGTATTATTCTCATTTAAAATAAGTTTGATATAAGGGTCACCTAAATTTTTTTTTAAAAATTTAAATTAATGAAATTTATTAAAAAAGAAAAAATATAGTATCATATAATATTTATTTTATTACATACTTTTACCAATAAGGTCTTCATCTTTCAAGTTTTTGGCTTCAACTAATAAATTTATTTGGTTAAAATTAAATATTTATCAATATTAATGATTTCCTTTACTTTTATTAGAATTTGTAACTTACCAACAGTTACTGTAAGTGTTCCTTTTTTAGTCATCTTTTACAAATTTTTAAAGAAGAATTGTTTAGGATTTATGAAAAATTCCCAATATGCGACCATTTATATGAGAAAGAAATCGGCTTGTACAACTTAGGTTAAGTGGGTAATTATTTCTTAATTGGGTTAATGCCAAGAAATTAAAGGTCATGGGCGTTCAATAATGTTCCACCATCTTACTATAAATGATTATATTGAAAAAAAAGTTTTTATAAATAGAAAAATCTTAAACGAATGATATTTTACTGGTGTTTTGTTTTATATATTTGTTGGGAAAAATTATCTTATAACTTTGGTCGTTTAATCAGTAGAATGCTATATAAAATTTGCTTAACACCGAATCATAAATTTATCGAGTTCTGACGTGTATCAAATTTCACGTGACCAATGATCATTTAGTTTGAGTGGGCCGGAATAACATAAATATTGTTGGCACGTGCTTACTAAATTAGCACTTTTATCAGTTTTTATGTCCAAATATGGGTTAAATCCTTCCGAAAAATCATTTAATGGAAAAATGACATAAGAACGCGAATCAAAATTTTATAGCATCTTCATATCCAATATGATGGTGTTTATTAAGATGATAGTTGATAAGACGGTAGGCCAGTATGGGGTCAAACGATATCAGCCACGATCAAGCAACAGAAAAAATATCAATCTGTACTGGTTCATGTAATAATCCCTTTGTTCACATCTGAGACTACACACTTCGACACTTCGTGGTGTGCATTTTCGATGGTTTCCTGGTCAAATGGAAACTCCCAGTACGTAAAAAACGCGAAACGTTTTAGGCAATATAGTAGAAGGTAATCTTTGAAGTCGGGCCCAAACTCACGAAATTCTAATGAGTTTCAACGTTAAAGCTATAAACTTACCAAAGAACATTAAGATCCAATTGAGTGTTTCGAAAAACATGAGGGAGCTGTAGAAACCCAATTCTCATACGAAAAACTTTCTCACCCCAAAAACAAAAGAAGAAGGCATCTTCGTCATGGTCTTCGAAAAATGATGGTAACAAGGGCTTTGCCAACGATCACAACATCTCATAAGAAGGCGATGTGGTTACAGCGCTGCGTTTCGGTTTCCAGTTTTAAGATTTTTCATTTTCTTTCATTTGTCTTTTATTTAGTTTTTTCTTAGTTTGGTATTTTCCCTTTCCTATCTCTCCCCAATTGCGATATGTAGTCTATTTTCTTTTGTAGGTAATCAGGTCACAGACTATTGTTGGTGGTTTTTTGGGTATTTCTGGTGTACAGCATATGTCCTTGCCTAAACACAATCCCTACCTCTCCATTAAATGAAAGATGGTTTTCGAGCGACTGCTATCTTCTAGCGTTTTTCGTTCGATAAATAAAAGATAAATTCGGGCCTGAGTAACATAAATACTGACATGTGCTTACTAAATTAGCACTTTAGGTTATTTATAAAACTAACAAATTGACATTCTTGGCAAAATTTACCCTGTTTAATTGCTCGATAAATTATATATTTTATAATTAATTAATAAACAATATATTTATCTCTGTCCAATTATGGTTTAACTTTTTTCCGAAAAATCAATTAATGCCATATGAACAAATCATTTGTTTTTAAAAAGGTATTAGCATTTATAAAAATCGACCATTATTTATTATGTACGTATTGAAGTAAATAAAGATTATAAAATTTAATTATTGAATCAAGTTCGTATCACGTGTTACACGTGATTTGAACGCGAAAAAAAAAAAATTATAGGTCAAACTTTTTCATAAGGATTTTATTCATATAAAAATTTAAAAATAATAGTATAATTAGACAGGGGTGAATTTCATTGATAATTTAACTTCTCCTTTGGTTAAAATTGCCATGCGTTTAATTTTGATCCATTCCTCTTCATGACCACTAGAAAAGACCTTATCGAGTTTTATATCGGCTTTACCGATCTAACAAAAAATGGAATGGATCCTATTAAGTACAAAATTTGATTCTCTTTTTACCGTTATAAATTGAAAATATATCCTTACCAAGTCATCTTTGACGGGATCTTTGTCCCAAACTTCAAGTTCGAGTTTTTTCTGTCCGTCAATGTGACTGTAAATGATTTATCACGTTAAATTAGATCAATTGTATGTAAAATTTTTCAGCAATAATTTTAATTCTAATAATTCTTACAAGGTGAACGTTTCATTATATTTTGGGTTCAAGTCACCACTCTTAGGTTTAGTAGATTGAGAGTTATTGGCATCAAGAATAAGTTTAACGTAAGGATCGCCTATTAAGATGTTAGAACGTTAAAATATATATATATATTAAAATAGAATATAAATTTCTTTTTCCTATATACATACCTTTACCGGCAAAGTCTTCATCCTTCAAGTGTTTTGCTTCCACTAATTAAAAAAAAAAAGATATTTTAAATATTATTCGATTTTTTTTTAAAAAAAATAGGATCAAAACTTACAAATAGTAACATTAAGAGTTCCTTTAGTCATTTTGGTAAGAATTTGATTTCAAAATTTAAACTTGGGAAAGGATGCAGGAGAATTACGATCATTTATATATAATTTCTGCCAAGAAAAACATTTAACTGTTGAGAATCGTGAGAAAATAAATTGTCATTGTAATGACACTATCAATCGTCATATTTTAGGTAATATAAATTTAAATTCATTTAAGATCATGATTCGCATTGACTTTTATTTCTAATAATTATTATACAATAGTTACGTCAATTTGAGCGTATTTTAATTGGTCATTAAAGAAACTATGACAAATTACACTCAGGTTACGCAAGTTAAGGTTACGCAAGTTAAGGTTTGCGCCATGTAAATCAAACAATAATTGTGTATATGCGTCATAATGATTTCATTAGTTAAATTTTAGTTGTTTACTTTAATATGATTTCATGACGTAAGAATTAAAATACCAAAAATTATATGAATAATATTATACATTAAGATAAAAAATACCAAACTAAAAATTATATCGAAAAATTTAAAATTATTTGCGCTAGAATAAATTATTGAGCGAATTCCAAAATTAAATGAATTTCACCTCTGCTTCTAATACCAAATTTTCCTTTTGTTAAATTAAGCCAGGTATCTATGTAACCTTTAGAGAATACTTCAGAAAGTTTAATATCATCTTCACCAATCTATTAAAAATAAAGAATTTTTTAGTGAATTTCGTATAATTTAATCATTATTGATATTGAAAATATATTCTTACTAAATCATCTCTCAAGATTGTATCTTTATCCCATACTTGAACTTCGAGTTTTTTCTGTCCATTTATATTACTAACAATTTGTTGCATGAATTAGTTCAAATGATAATATATGATTTAATTAATTTAAATTAATTTCTTACAAGATAAATTGTTCATTATATGTTGGGTTCAAGTTGTTACTCTTATGTTTAGTTGATTGAATGTTATGTTTATCGAGAATAAGTTTAACGTAAGGGTCGCCTAATATTTAAAGAATTAATACATCATTTATTAGAGAAATAATCTATAAATAAATCATTATTATTTTTAATAGGAAATTTACATACTTTTACCGATAATGTCCTTATCTTTCAAGTCTCTGGCTTCAACTAATTAATTTGAGAAAGATTATTTCCTATTTTTTTTGATAACAACTAATATAAAACTAATTCTTACCAATAGTAACTCTAAGTATTCCTTTAGTCATGATGTTATGATGTTGAGAAGTTCAAAAGTACTGAGAATTAAGCGACTATTTAACTGTCTTGAAATAAATAATAATTGTATGGTCACATCACGGAGGTTTTGTACCGAATGACTAACCGATTAAGATCAAATGAAAGAATAATGATGTAATTACGTCAGACACACTACTAACCGTGTAATGATTTCATAATCATTGTTTAACAAATTTAATAAGATTATGACTAGAATTAAAATTCCTGCCCCAATCATAAAAGATACCAATTCTCTCGATATTTGTATTCTTGCGTAAAAATTGATTTATAGACTTTTAACTTTTAACAAAACTACCGGTTATGAAGAAGGAACATGATTCTTCATAAAGATTGGAAATTGAGCTTGTTATAAAATTTTAACACGAGATTTAAAATACTTTTAAAATTTATGTCTATCACAAATGGGATACCGAAATTTCTGACGTTTAAACGAGTACAGTTGCTAAAAATACTTAGGTATTCCCGGCCGAAAAAGTTACTACACTGCACTCAATTACAACTTTTAACTTCTCCTTTGGTTAGTATTGCTATGCGTTAAATTTTGATCTCATCGAAAAGACCGGATTAAAAGCCTTTCAATTTATTAAATATGTAAAACAGGCAGTGATCTTTTATTTGTTATATTGTTTTTTATCTAATAATTTAAATATATAGGTTCAAAGGAATAAAATAAAGTAAACGCTTTAATCATTTGGGAATGAATTCTAAAATCAAATGAATTTCCCCTTTACTTCCGAACCAAAATATGTCTTTTGTCAAATCAAACCAAGCATCTACATAACTTTTAGAAATAACTTCGGAGATATCAATTTCATCTTCTCCAATCTATTTAACATTTATTGTAAGTATAAAATAAATTTAATTTGAACATTAAACTATTTATGGATCTTCTTACCAAATCATCTTTTCCGATCCTATCTTCGTCCCAAACTCTAACTTTGAGTTTTTCATGACCTTGAACATTGCTACATATAATATGATTTAATGATTACTAGAATGTATTGACTTTAAAAATTTTAATAATTCTTACAAAGTAAATTTTGTATCAAATTTTGGATTTGAATCGCCATTTTTGGTTTTAGTCGCTTGATAGTTTAAGTCATCAAGAATAAGTTGAACCCAAGGGTTACCTAATAAAATATCGGATATTAGTGATTTAACTAAATGATTGTGATGAGTTTTGTAGAAAATGATAGTTTAAGGCATCATTTAGATAAAAGATTTAAATTACTAGAAAAGTTAACGATTTTAAAAGATATATAGAAAATGAAATATAAAATACATAGATCAATTTCTTCACTCAAGTTCTTGGCTTCAACTAATAAATTTATTTGGTCAATACTCAATATGTATCATTGTTATTATTATTAATTTTTTCCCTTTACTTTTATCAGGATTTGTACTTACCAACAGTTACTGCAAGAATTCCTGCTTTAGACATCCTTATAAACGGAATATGTTCAAAAATGCGTAATAATTGTCACATGTTACCACCTCAACTTACATAGTCAAGTCCACGTGATCGCTGTCCATTGATACTGGTTTCATATATCGCGTTTTTTCTTTTATAAATACTATTGGTTAAATGGTTCGAATCACATGATTCACATGTGAAAATCTTTCCGAATACCATACTGTGGATCAAGGATTGAAAGACCATCCGTGAGACGAATGAGTGAAATAAATTTTTTAACAGAAAGCCTTTTCAATTTTATGAATACGTGAATAGTCAGTAATTTTATTTATTTATAAAATAAAAATAGTTTTTTTCCTATATAAAAATCCAAAGGAATAAAAATAAAGTGAACGTTTTAATCATTTAGGAACGAATTCCATGATCAAATGAATTTCTCCTTTGCTTCTGAACCCAAATATGCCTTTTGTTAAATCAAACCAAGCATCTACATAATTTTTAGAAATAACTTCGGAGAGATCAATTTCATCTTCGCCAATCTATTTAAAAAAAGATGAACATTTGTAATTTGTAAATAAAAATAAATTTAAATTTGTAATTTTGTATAAAATATTTATAGATTACCAAATCATCATGCCCAACCGAGTCTTTGTCCCAAACTTGAACTCCGATTTTTTTATGCCCATCAACATTGCTACAAACAATATGATTTAGTTTTTGTCAATAAAATGTATGACTCAAAAATTTTTAAAAAAATTCTTACAAAATAAATTTTTCGTTGAATTTTGGGTTTAAATCGTTGTTTTTGGTTGTAGTCGATAGAAAATTATGTTTATCAAGAATAAATTTAACATAAGGGTCGCCTAATAAAATATCAGTTATTAGTAAAATTTAAAGAAAATGGAAATAGAATTTAATATACGAACTGAATATACATACTTTTACCGATAAAATCTTCATCCTTCAAGTTTTTTGCTTCAACTAAACATCCGAAAAAATTAAAATATATACATGTATATATATTTTACGTATAATAAACCAACTAACTCTTACCAACGTTAATTTTAAGAATTCCTTTGACCATCTTAATCGTTAAATTATTATATTATAAATGTAAATAACAAATTTCTTGCTCAAAATATGACTTGACTATTTTATATTTAAATAAATCGCACTTATTAACTTTAACGGTATAACAATAGATAAACGATTTCTATGAGCTTGGACCATTTCCGATACTTATCACCTACTATTTATATATCATAAAAAGCTCTTATAGAATGCATTATTTCGGGATTCGATTATAAATATAGGCATAACGACAATTGATCAACATCGGATTTGTTTTATTAATATATTTCATTGTATTAATAATATTCCTGAAAATATTCATGAAACATAAATTATGTACGGAATTTCTATAATTAGAATACCAAATTTACATAAATAGCTCTACCTTTTTTAGTCATATAATTCCGGCAGAAATCATGATATTTAATGTCAAAAATTCAAAAATTACACTATTTTATTTTTCTGTAGATAATTTGATTTGTTAAATATTTAAATGGTAAAATCCTGAATATGTATCTGGCATACTTTAGGTACAGTATATATATATCGTTAGTATTCTTCTAGTAAGATGAACTGGAATTCTCGTATTTTTCCTGCTTATGATGCTTCAATTTCTGCTATTTTGTTGATTTATCGAATTCTGATTTTTTGGTTCTGTCTCTACAATTGATGATTTATGTTCAATCTCGGCTAGAATTGCTTCAATTTTCTCTATATAAAATAGCAAAGAAGAACACCAATAAGCATATAACAAATTAATTATAAAAATTTCTAACTTACGGTTAATCCTTCACGTTCCTTTACACTTGTTTTGCTGCACTTCATGAGCTTTCATCCGCTGAATTATATTAAAATTTTTATTTCTACATTATGAATTTTTCTAACTTATCATGTAAGCAAAATTGGGTATCTTGTAATTGTTTTTAAAATTAGCATTATAAATGAACAAACTAAATTGATCCAATTCGGCTTGAACATTTTTACTTTTTCCTTGAACCTTTTCTTTCTTGAAACATTATAGTCATGGCAGCAGCTATAACTCTAGTTTCGCCTTAAATAATACCTCTGACTAGTTCTATAACGTGATCGGTAATCTTTTCAGTAGTAGCCAATGATTTTGCATATTTTCTAATGCTTTTGGTTCATCTTTTGGATCAATTGTGAATACAGCTGGTAAACTGAATTCTAATTTTTTTGCACTCATTGCTTGTAATTGTAATGTATAATTTGCTGGAGTGAGGTCTAAAAAAACTGACCGTTGGGCAAAAAAAAAAAGATTTTTGGTGTAGAATAAGACGATCCGACCCTGGCCAATCAAAGCCTTTCTTAGATAATTTAATATCAGCCCCAGTTCTTTCTAGGTATTCATTCTTAAATTGCTATAATTATATGATACATATTTACTCATTTGAGAAGTATAACGTCGAATTTATGGATCGTTATAAACGAAATTTCACTGAGAATAATGATAATTTCGCAAACCTTTTTTAATGTTGTAAAGTGGATGAGCATAAATTTATGTTTACTTTAAACATTGCATCTTCGAGAATATTTTTTCAGTTATACAATTTATAGATATTTGATATTCATTTTCATACATGTAATCGCATGAGTAACGCTGATTTTCATATCAATTGGATATAATTTATACATTGAGAAATACAGTGTGTACGATAATTAATATTTCTTTGGTAGTTAAAATTTCTTAACCGTTAACTAATATTTCACGAATTAATTTAGTCACAAGCTCGTATAGATAAATCATATGATCAAGATTGATTTATCATGTGATCCGCATTATTTAAATCATCAAACTTTCGCGTTTTATTTTTCTATCGTTCGTTAATCAATATTGAAACATGTATCCGTCACAAACCGTCGAAGAGTTCTTTGCTGGGGAAACAGTTAAACTTAATCCATTTAATACTGTGATCACGGCTTTCTTCTTTCTTTACCGGTTTTTTACAAATAAATTCATTTTTTGATGAATAGAAAATTCCGATAAAATTCGACCGAAATGTTCTTGGCCTTGGAAATTTGATTGGAAAGGATAAAACAAAAGTAAATATATGATCTATTCGCCTTTTTTAAGAAAACATAGTCATTTCAAAATTTCAATTTTATAGGAGATATTGAAAGATCAAGTTTATGAAATTCCATTCTATATCGCGGAAGAACTTGTCACAAAGTAAAACTAAAAAATTTTTTGTTCTAATATGAAATATATAAAATATGTAAAATATATGTTTTTTGGTTTTTATAGAGAAATTGCAACATTACAACTACCAAAAATATTTGGAAATGATGTTATGAATGCATTAAAGGTTACTCCTATTGATATGAATTTAAGAAACTATTGTCCGCAATTTTATACATTCGCATCTGATTATGCTTTATTGTATCCTTTTCTTTGGCTTAAACAAATTGAAATTACTTTTAAAATTAATCTTTAATCTAAAAAGATGGCAAGATATTATAAATCGGGAATATCAACGTTATGGCGATGAAAGACAGCATCAGTTAGATTTAACTAAAATACAAGAATTCTTAGAAATTCTTAAAAGGGTAAGTTGAATATTTGCTCTTAGTTATTTACTTTATCGCCAATAGGATTATTTAAAACAAATATTTTACGCATATTTTCAAGAGTAAAATCGATCGAGCTGTGGAAATATTGAATAGAGCAAAACGTTTTTTTGAGGATCACAATGATTTTTTAGAGAGATTGGATGATGATGAAAGAAAAAGTATGTAAATTAAAAAAAAAAAATTAATATTGTAAGGACGAGATAGTTTAACTTGAAATTTTTTTTTTATGGACAGTGTTTGAGGAACAAAGGCAAGTGTGTGAAGAAACCTATGTAGATTATACAAAACTTTGATTATTATTATAATTGAATAATAATTCCTCATAAGTGCTAACACGAATTATTTACAATTTCTATTGTATGTATCGAGACATTAAAAATACTAATAGTAGATAAACATTGTAGTAGATAAATATCACAGTAGATAAATGCTGTCTGTTATGTCGGATAATATATTATATAAACTATTCTTTGAACGAATTAATTCGCCTCCTAAATTAAAATTCAATTATTCGTTACCTTTGAAATGTTATTAGAACATATTATAAACCTTCTTTCGTTGTTACATACCTTAGCGAAAATTCTTATATATATATATATATATATGAACCTCAGTCAATCAAAAAGTGTCGTTAAATATAGTCGAATTAACAACTAAATAATACATTATGCCTTATATTGTATTTAATACACTAAATATATTAGGTTCTTTGACTTTGTGAAAATATGAGTGTTTGTCTTATCAATTCATTCCTAAAGCAAAATAAAATAAGATAAATTATATAAACTCCACATTAAAATGAAATGTTACTATTGTTAAATAAATACCTTTTTTTGAAATCATATAACAAATCATCTAATCCAAACATACTAGATGATTGATCAAATTCTTCTTTATATTGTTTGCTTCGATTTTTTGCTGGTTGACTATATAATATATATATAAAAAATAAAGTTAGCGATTTATTTTAATTGATCAAAGTAAACTTTTCTCTCATTCTTACTTGGCCGACATTCCTTCGATAGTTAACATCAAACTTGTGTTAGATTCTTTACCACCTGGTCCCGCAGTAGCATTCATTTGTGGAGTGGAACTAACTTTGCAGTTTGTTACTTGAAATTTATGGCTTAATGAATTAACATCAACAATACTTTCACCATCTTCACCAAGATTTACCAATACATACGAGTCTTTTGGTACGTCCGAGGGAAAAGGTTCGCCCTCAAATACATAATGGACTACTGGGTGTTTCCAGCACTGTTGTAATTGATCGTGAATTACAACAAACTGAGGAACAGTTGAAGGCCCCGGTGGTGTTGTAGTAGATGGGGATTGTTGCATGTTTGTATATATATTTTTTGCAATTCAATGAAGCGGAAAATATACTACCAAGAGCCGGGAAATCTATATTCCCCCTGTTTCACAAAGTGTTTCACATGCCAAGGCTTCCATAAATTTTCCATATAAAGTTTTTAAAATTAGTTTATCATTTCGAGTAATTAAATGAAAAAAATTTTTCTTACAAATTTTACCCTCGTTTTTTTTGATCCATATTACTATTAATAATTCGAGTTCGATTTAAAGTTGAAGCTGAAAGAAGGCTTCAATTTGCGAATAATCGTCCTCAACTCTTTATTTTATTTTAAAAACTTCCTTTTAGAAATGTCAACAGGATAGATAGATTTACATTTTCTAAGATAAAACAAAAAAAAAAATCGCCTAGAAGGCTTTGGAATTAACAAGAGGAATTGAAAAATCCAACCTAAATTTTTTTTTAGAAAAAAGCAAACAGACAAAATGTCTACGAAGAATTCAAATGATATTGACGAAGAAAGAACAATGTTTATAAAATTACCCTCGTCAGGTACCGATGCAGCAGAAATTGTGGTGGATGATGATAATTCATCCGATGATTCAATTTTGCTACAAGATGACATTGCAAAGAAACAAACAGCGCTTGATTCTGTTATAACAAAAATTGGGATGGGAAAATTTCAAAAACAATTATTGGTTCGTTGATATTTTTTTGTTCTTATTAATGTTTGGATAACTGATTACAATACAATCATTTCATTTTATTCAGGTACTTTGTGGATTAGGGTGGCTAGCAGATAACGTAAATATTCTCAATTTTTTATATAAAATCCAACCTTTTAACTCTTTTTAATTATCTGATGTAATTTATAGATGTGGCTCCAAGTACAGTATTTTTCAATCATGTATTTGTCTTATATTTCGTCACAATTAATTAAATTAAAAATGTATAATCAATTAAAAGTGTATAGCTGTCATATTACCGAGGGTTCAAAGTAATATATTGTAATATATTATATCAATTTGTAATTCTGACGCGAAATTTATTTAATTGCTAATATACTTATCTGTCATAGAACATTTTGGATTGCCCAATTCGCTTATTGGTGCATTATCAAGCTCTTTGTTTACAGGCATGATGTTTGGTGCCTTATTTTGGGGCGTTCTTTCGGACACTCATGGCCGTAAACAAGCGTTTAACTGGACTTTGGCTGTTACTACTTTCTTTGGAATAATTGCAAGTTTTGCACAAAGTTTTTTCCAATTATGTTTTATGCTTTTCCTGTTAGGATTTGGCGTGGGCGGAAACATGCCAGTTGATGGTAATAAATTGATTCATTTAGTATTTTTTCTGCAATAATTCTTGTATTGACCTATTTATAAAATTTAATTTAGGTGCGCTTTTCCTTGAATTTATACCTAAAGAACATCAATACCTTCTCACTTTTATGTCAGTGTTCTTTTCTTTTGGTGCCGTGCTCAGTTCAGTTTTAGCATATTTTATTTTACCACCTAACAGTTGTACCGAAGATGATTGTAATGTTTTCGAAGAAAACAATGGCTGGAGATATATGTTAGCAATTTTAGGGTCTTTGGTAAGTTTGGTACATTTATGTAATTACGTGTTTAGATTATTTGTTTTAAAAAAGAAATTTATTCAATTTTTCTTTTTCAACCTTAGACATTTTTAATGCTCATGTGCCGTATTTTTTTTTTTCAACTTCAAGAATCACCTAAATATTTAATTTCTCGCAATCGCAAACATGATGCTGTTCTTGTGCTACGCAAGATTGCGAAGATTAATGGTAATAATATGCAAATCCAAGCCAGTGACTTTCCAACTCCTGCAAATACTACAAATCCTCGTAATAGATCATTTTCTTCTTTCCCATTTCCAAATGAAACTCAACATGCCAAGGTTGAGTTCATCTCAGATCCAATATCATATATTAAATATAAGACATCATCAAATATAGAAGTAGTCATGTCTTTATTCACAAGGAAATGGTTCATGACAACAATTCTTGTTTGGTGCATATGGACATTAGTATCTTTCGCATACACGATGTTTAACGTGTTCCTACCTAAATATCTTGAGAGCTTGGGCTTAGATAATGGTGGAAGTGATTCATTGATGCAAGATGTTTTGAAAGATTATGTCGTATATTCACTGTGCGGTGTTCCAGGATCTTTAGCTGCAGCATGGTTAATTGAAACTGTTCTTGGTCGTATTGGCACTATGTCAATCGCAACATTTGGCACTGCATTATCTGTGTTCCTTTTCTCGGTCGTTAAATCACATTCTAGTGAAATCATCTCTTCAGCTATGGTTAGCTTTTTGGCCACATTGAATTACGCAGTTATTTATGGATATACCCCAGAAGTTTTTGAATCAAAAGTAAGGGGTACAGCTTGTGGTATAGCTTCAGCTTTTGGAAGAGTGTAAGTTATTTTCCTATATTTATTTTACATTTTTTCTCTTTTTTCTATTTAATCTTATCTGCTTTTATTTTAGTGCGGGTATAATCGCTCCAATGGTGACAGGCTTACTCCTTTCAATTAGCGTATCTGTACCATTATACGTTTCCGCATTATTATTTACGATATCCGGTGTTTGTATGGTTTTATTACCCATCGAGACTAAAGGGAGACAAGCTTGATGAGGCAAACATGAATTAAATAAATACAAATTAAATCGATGAAATAAATATATTGTTTTTACTATTTAATTTATTTGTTTTTGTATTCAGAATCAGAATTTTACTTTAATAAAGATAACTGATAAATATACATTTTTTTATTATATTAATATTAACAATGTATATATAATCACATGATCGTGAGATTAACATGCAGGTGTGTCGTAACACAAGATTTGCAAGCCATAATACAACTAACGATCACTTTTTCGTCACAAAATACACAGAGCAATGAATGTAGATAAGCTTTTTAACATTCCCTCTAGTTCCATTCCTAGTGGTAAAAACAAAAGGAAACTTACAGCGAATCCAAATATTGAAGTACTTAAAGCAGTGCGCCAAAAAACTAATCCCGAAGAACTTGAAGAAACTTCCGATTTTGTAACTGGGAATAAAGATTTCAAAACTTCACAGCCTGTTCCATCAAAAAGTGCTCTTGCCACCTCTAGTTCTTCGAAAGGAAAGGGTAAAGCCGTACAAATATCTGATGAAGTGGAAGAACAAGAATATTATATTGACGACTATGAAGAATACGAAAGTGATTTAGAAGAGTTAGAAGAGGAAGAAGGTGGAAGATTTTATGGAGGTGGATTAACCGAAGAGCAAAAAAGAATTTTAGATTTAGTTGATCAGGTTGATATTGAGGAGGTTTGTATTTAATTATTTAAGGATTCTTTCTTTTATTTTTTTGTCTAATATATAAGTAAGTTATTAATTAATTTATATTTTCAAATTTCCAAGCCAGAAAATTTAGACTTAGCTGGAGTGCGTAAAATGATTCTGAAGTTTGAAAAAGCCATACGTAAAAATCAAGAACTTCGCGTTAAATACCCTGATGATCCGACAAAGTAAGTTTTGACTTTTTACGCGTCATATATAATAAAAATCATTAATAAATAGCTCTATAATATATTCATTTAGATTTATGGAATCAGAAGCGGATCTTGATGAAGAAATTAAACATTTATTAACTCTTACTGAAGTACCTGATCTGTACCCTCAGATAGTTCAATTGGGAGCTGTAGATTTAATTGTGTCACTTTTAAGTCATGAGAATACAGATATTACTATAGATGCGATAGAATTGCTGAATGAATTGACAGATGAAGATGTTGTAGCAGAACATGAAGAAGGTGCTATAAAAATTTTTATTGATGCATTGGTAATATTATTATTCTTTATAAGGTATGGTTGTTTTGGCGCCAATTGTATTTTTTTAATTTAATAATTTAAATTATTTTTCTTTTATTAGCTTGAACATCAATTATTGGAACTTTTAGTCCAGAATCTAAGTAGATTAGATGAAGAGGAACCTGCTGATAAACAAGGAGTTTTTAACACACTTGGTATATGCTTTTTTTTTTATGAAAAAGGATCATCATTTAATAGTTACAACATATTTAGGTAATATTAAAATTAATTAAAATTAGGTATAATTGAAAATTTAACATCATTTGATCCTGCAATATCTGAGAGAATTGTTAGAGATACAAATTTATTACAATGGATGCTTAACAGAATTAGGGTCAAAGCGTTTGATTCTAATAAACAGTATTGTAGTGAGTTATTGGCAATTTTATTGCAAAATAGTCGAGGTATTTTTTATTTTTAAAGTATTATATTGTTTTAAATAGTTTATCTACACAACTAATTATTTCATTATTCCTTTAGTTAACAGATTAAAACTTGGAGAGTTGGGTGGTGTTGATGTTCTATTACAAGTCTTGAACGTATGGGCTTTTTTAAATTGCAAATTTTGTTTTTTTTTTATTATAAGCAAAATTCCTGAATTAAAAATTTTCTTTACTTTCTATAAAGTCTTATAAACGTAAAGATCCAAAGGATGCCGATGAAACAGAGATGATGGAGAATTATTTTGATGCTCTATGTTTAGTATTAGAGGAACCAGAAATCAAACAAAAATTTTTGGAAGGTGAAGGGGTTGAACTGATGTTGATTATGATGAAGTAGGTTTTTTGTATTTATAAACTCGAATAAAAAGCAAATGCCTTCTAATACGTGATAAAATATTAAATATTAGAGAGAAGATGATGTCTCGTATGCGTTCCATAAAAGTGTTAGATCATGCGTTATCAACACCAATGGGATTAAGGAATTGTGAACGGTTTGTAGAGATATTCGGACTTAAAACACTCTTTGCTGCTTTTATGCGTAAGGTAAATATATATATTAGGTATATTCGATATCAACCGATTTTGTTCAGGCTTTCGGCATATTTACTAGGAGGTTTGGTCATAACCTGTAATATTTGGTTTAGCCAGATATTTCCTGCATCATTTTGACGTAGTTAATATTTTCAATCAACGTAAGGATTATATGGATTATATGAAACCTCCGAGTATGGGGTTAATAATAATAGTTTATAGAGAAATAGATCAGATAATCCTGCGAATTATAATAATTTCGACATGATTTGATTTATAATTATTTGTTTGTTATTATAGGGTTTAAAAAAACTCAAAAAAAATTATAAATCATTCTCCGAATTTGAAGAAGAAGGTAATTAAGTTTTTTAATATAGTTATTTCTTCGGTTAATTGGCGATTAATTTCGCTCACAGCTGATAATTTTTAGAACATATCATGGGAATAATTATTTCCCTATTAAAAAACCTTCCACCTGATAGTGAAGCTCGAATGCGGTTAATAAATAAATTTATTGAAGATAATTACGAGAAGGTGGATAGATTGTTGGAAATTAGAGAAAGTTATGAAGCTAAAGTCGAAAATGTTAATAAGGAGATTGAAGAAGAAAAAGAGGTACATGCAATTATTTTAAAAAAATTTTTTACCACAGGTTAATCTTGGTTAAGTATTCCATTTATTTAGACATTAGACGGCGATGATAGTGAGATGGAAGAGCTTTACCTAAGACGACGATTGGATGGGGGCTTATTTACTTTACAACTCATTGATCTTACAATTGCATGGATTTGTTTCGAGGACTCTGCGGTACGTGATTATTTTTATAATTAAAAAATTACTAATCGTAGTATGTTAACGCTGATGATAACAATTATTGTTATTTTTGTGAACAATGATTACATGATGTAATGCAACTACCGCGTTGTGTAAAACATTAAATCTTTAATTCCTTTTTGGAATTACAGATCAAGGAACATGTAAGCATTCTTCTAAATCGGACAGGACGTAGCTTATCTAATGTAAAGACTATTTTAGAAGGTAAGACCTTTTCATTCTTTGTCTGCTAATCTTTTTTTTAATTTGCTATTCCCCTAATTCGGAATTTCTTTATTTTTGCTGTATTCCAATTTTGGAAATCATTTGCAATTTCATTGTAACACTACAGATTATTTTAAAAACATGGGTGATGTCGATCAGATTGAGGCTGAAAATCGGGGTTCCAGTGAAAATGTCAAAGAATCGATGGAAATAGACAACGAATTACCAGTGGCAACAAAGACAGATGATGATACTTTAAAGGAGAGATCATTAAAAGAAAAACGGATTGTTGAAATGTTGATAGGTTCATTATAAAAGATAAAATACACTTTCTTCAAATTAGAAGTTTGTTTTATTTTAGTAATCTCAGAATATTCTTTATAATTTATTTTTTTACACTTATATTGAATATGTTTCAGAATAAAAATTTTATTTTACATTGTAAAGTTTAATTCATATAAGGTTAATAATAATAAATTTTAGCTTATTGATTGGATAATGACGACATTAAATAATTTATAAATGTTCCACATTATAAGAAAATTGGATTAATGATTGGTGGTTTAAAATGATTAGCATATTTCAAAGAGTTTGAAGTTTCATTCGTGCAACATTGTGCAATTCCGAAATCGCTAAAGAAAGGAATTAAATCAACTAATGGTGCGTTTATGTATTCTCTTTTTGGTATTGATATTCATGCCTTTGTCAATGTCCGACGTCTTTGTTAACCATGCTACTCCATGTTTTCCAATCTAGTAAACAAGCAACTGTTCATCCAAAAATGGCCATTTCTATAACTAGACAACAAGTTAGATTGGTGTACCTACCGAATTTTATACTTAAAATGGCTTCAAAAAAGTGTTGATCAATTTTCTTTCTTTCTTTTAAACTCATTAAAAAGGCGCTCTTATCTGAATGATACCGGAGAATTAGGGATAACTTTTTTTGGTTGTTTAATAAAGACTTGAATTTTTTAACGCAATTCATAAATAACTTCCAAAAAAGCTTTCCTTCTTTTCAATTGTCATATTTTCTAAAATTCGCTTTTAACCCTTTCCATTGAAACTCTCATTTTTTTTCGAATTGTAATATATTTTTCACGCTGGCGTGCGCGCTTTTAATTTAGATATTTAATTTTTTTTGTTTTGTTCGAGAATTTCTTGTTAATATTACGTTCAAAACTTTTGTACAGATAGCTTTTAACCATGTTTCGCTTCACGCCTGCAAATTTTTTCCCTTTTCTCCTGTTATTCATATTTTGCGCCACAGTCCTCGCTGGTCCAACCCTGCATGAGGATACAATATATGTTAGTGATACTACTTCAGATATTAATTCTGCTGAAGTGGAAAAAACAGCAGATGGAAAACCATCTGAAGGATTTGACTATACTGAAGACAATGCAAATTTACAACAACTAGTAGATACACCAGATCCCTCAGGCAACGTTAAGGTATGTATAATGGGATTGACTTCAATAAATGTCTTTATATTTCGAATTTTAATAATAATTCTTTTCTATTCAATTATTAGGGCTTATTGTACAACCCTGGTGAAGCTTGCACTGTGGGAACCCCTCCAACAAATATTCCTAAATCCTTAATGAATCAACGTATTGCTCTCATCAAACAAAGTGGCTCTTGTTCAATTTACGATCAGATTAATGCTGTTCAAAATGATGGTGTGATTGGTGCGGTTTATTATGGTGATGGTACTGCACCTAAGTCATCAAAACCCAGTATAAAAATTCCAGTATTTAAAATCAATAAGGATAAAGGTGATAATTTAATGAACAAAATTAATGAATTTGCAGCAACCGAAGGTTCTACAAAAATGGTCAGAGTTATTATGTTACCTTCTCCAGGTTCATTTGGTGGTGGTTGGCAAATTGCTATAATCGTTATTGGAGCTATACTTGCTGCTTCGTTCTTGGTGTCTGGTAAATATATTTAAAGATATTTCTTAATGTTTTTTTTACGTATCTTGTTGAGGAACTAATTTGTTCTGATTTAATTTCTTTTTTTTTTCCTTAGTATTGATTCATTGCCGCTTATATCAACTTAGACGTCGTGAACGAAATTTGATGATTGCTCAACATGAAGCTAATGTAAATTCCAAATTAAAAGTTTTCACCTTAGAAAAATCCGTATTGAAAACTTTCCCCACCAAGGTCTATAGTAAACAACTCGACAGATCAGTTGCCACTTCCGATTCTTCCAAATCAGCGACCATTTCTGAAGTTTGTTCTATTTGTTTAGAAGAACTTGTTGATGGTGAAACTTTAAGAGAGTTACCATGTTCTCATTTGTATCATATGGAATGTATTGATAAATGGCTTACAACCAAATCATCACATTGTCCTCTTTGTAAGCAAGATGCTACTCCCCCCGAAATTGCCGAAAAACGTGAGAAAAAATATGCTCACGCAATTCAAGTTCAAGATAGGCTTAATAATATTTATGATACTTCAAATGAGACTAGGAATACCGGCGGTAGTTCCTCAACATTTTCAAGGATTTTGGATATGTTTGGCTATGGAGGTTCAGGTCGGGAATCTCAATCTCGCGTGAGACCCACTGGTGGAAATCTCTTCGCTATTCAAGAACTTCCTCCTGTTCATCACGATAACTTAAATCGTATTGTATAATAGAATTCAAAAAGAAATACGAAGAGATTTCATCACATAAGGGAATTCATAGTAACAAATCCTCTGTTATATATATATACACATTCATCATCTCCCTTCACTTTCCGCACATGTACAAAGTTATCATGAATTCCCAATTCTACTAGACGCATTTTCATGAAAACCCTGCATTTTTTTATACATTCCGCATTTGTTATTCATTTTTGCATTTTTTCCATACTTTTTTTGCATTTACGCTCATATTTTGCATTCAATCACATACATATACATTCATAGATTTTAAATATATATACTAGCATTCGTGTACATGACTTTTATCTTTGTTATAGATTATATACAATTTTTTGCATTCATTTACACGGTATATACAACATTCGCATTTTCTTCATCTACATTTTCATATGGTTTATGATCATTTTATTTGGGTTTTCACATTCTTCAACTCTTCACAATATCACTATATATATATTTTTTCCAATTTCTGTAGTTATTTTCATATTATACCCTTATCCTTCATATCTCCTAAAAAATTCGGTTGTTTCATTGAATTTTTCTTAATTTCGAACTTCCCTCTCTTTCATTACTTCCGCGTACTCCTCTTTTAAGTTGAAAATTTTATTTTTCTTCTTATATATTTATGTATAACTTACCTTCATTTTTGTATTTTTTTATTAAAGGAATCCCTTTTATTCGTTAAATCTTTGTAAAAAGTGATTAAAAAAAATTTAAATATATTAATTATATATTATCATTTAAAAATTGAATTGTGTAAAATGTGATAGATATAATCTACTATACTGTAAATGTGAAAGTCATTCGTATTTGTTTTTTAAAATCGAGTTTATCTGTTATGATCAAGATCATCACACTTTTCGCTTTCATACAAGATTATAGGGAAATAGTTAGTTACTGCGGATGTGATTATAATTCTGAAACATACTGCACAATCAAATTATTTGTTACACAAATTACGCCTTTCAGCAATCAATCGGTTGTGTAGATAAAAGCATGTTTGAAAACAGCTGGTTTTTTCTTCAAGAAATTTTCTCAACCTACTTTTGAATCAGTTTTTAATTACTATATAAAATATGGAACTTTTAATAAATGAATTAGAAAAACCTAAACAGTGTAATGATCAAAAGAATGATCCTATAAGAGTATTTCTTGCGGTTTTTATTGCGATTGGTATCTTAGTTAGTTATTTACCGCAGGTAGGCCTATAAAAAAAAATTTTTTTTATTTTAAAAAATTTTTTAATAAAAATATTAATATATTTTTTTAAAATTCTTCAATAGCATTATAAAATTTTTAGTACCAAGACTAGCGAAGGGATTAGTCCATTATTTCTTCTGTTGGGTGCTATTTCAATGACATGTAGTTATTTCAATATTTTAATTTTGCAATTTAATGAATTTGGTTGTTGTAAAAATGAGGTATGTAATTAAGCTTGTTATCTTTGTGCGTTTTTATATAAAACTGATTTATTTTCTAAAAATCTTTCTATAGTACTCTGCTGGATATTGTTTTGAAAATGTTTTAGGAATTATTCAACTAACAATTCAGTGGTTCTGTTTTACAATGATTTTAGTATTATTTATGATATATTTTCCAGATTATAAAAAATATATACCAAATATTAGTCTAGGAAGCGGATATAATAATCTTTCATCAATTTCTTCATCATCAAAATATTCTCCGGAATGGAGCCTTTCTCTTCAAGTCACAACCGCTGTCGCTATTCATTTTATCTTTACACTCATTATTTCTGCTTACCTTTTAATATTTGTGGGTGGGGCCAAAGAAGAGAAAGTAACCAGATATTGGGCAGATCTATTAGGAGTCATTTCTTTAATTTTAGCGTCAATTCAATATTTACCTCAAATTTGGAAAACTTGGAAAAGAAAGGTATTATTATTGAAAACTTTTCGGTGATCGAAGTTGATTCTTCTTGTTAACATTTTTTGTCGATTAGTCTGTTGGAGCTCTCAGTATTCAAATGATGCTGCTTCAAACTCCAGGTAATTATTCACACTTTATTATTTGTGCATGATCTTATAGGATTTCCTATTTTTTTAACATAGCTTTCTTAGGTTCATTCCTTTTCGCTTATTCCCTCGCTTCTAGTCCTGGTACTAGATGGTCAACGTGGATTGTTTTTCTTATAACAGGATGTCTTCAAGGAACTCTTCTTATTATGTGCATTTGCTGGCATTACAGAGAAAAACATGTTGACGAAGAAATTATTTCCGATGGTCGGGTTATTCCTGATGAACATACTAGATTGCTTGGTTCTCAAACTAATTAAAGAGCCAAAAGTCAAACAAGAAAAATTCCCATTTTATGTATTTTGTAAGATAGTATTTTAATAGGACGATTTAAGTTTATTTTAAAGAGGAGGTTTTAGTTTTGCAGTAAATAAATGGTGTAGTTCTGGTTTGTAAGAAGGAAATATATTTATGTTTGTATTTTCATTTTTGTCTAGAATATATTGCATGTATTATTATTTAGAAATGTAGGATATCATAGAAATACATAACTTGAATTGGAATCAGATTAATTTGACATTGAAAATTTTTATTAAATTTATTAAAGATTTGCATTAAATCTAATTTAATATGTGGCATCGGAAAAACTGTCTTGATCGAGATGATTTAATCATTGGGATCAAACCTCTAATTTTTCGTGATATCTTACATGTGATTATCGGCTTATCTTTGGTACTACCGCTTAAATAGAAATGCGTAACCCAAATTACTATACAGTATTTGATATAATACTATGGTAGTACAAAATTTTGTATTTTATACTCCGATAACTCCATTTTTTTTTGCGTTTTGTTCTGATTTAATTACTAGAATATACAAAATTATTTAATATGGAAAAAAAGCCAAGAAATTTATGGAAATCTATTGATCCCAACAAATGCCAGGTAATACCAATTCACATTATTACTAATGATATAGTATATTAAATTTTTTATGGCTAATAAAGGTTTTGATTATTAAAAGCGCTTTGTTGCAACTACTGAATTAGAAGATAGAGATGAAAGAGTGATTTATATGGAAGATTTATATACAAGAAAACAAGTATATGGAATATGTGGAGAATGTAATGAACCTGGCACTGGAGAAAATTGGTGTCAACCTTGTAATGCTAAAAGATTTGAGGATAACTTTAAAAATTGGACTAGTGGAAATAAATATATTGATGAATTTATACAAGAATCACAACTTAATGCTGTACATTTTAAAAAATGTCTTGAATGGATACCTTTTGAAAAATTTCAAAATATCACTTATGTCGCAAAAGGTGGTTTTGCTAAAATATATTCTGCCGAATGGCCTGAAGGAATTAGCGAATATTGGGATATTGAAAAGCAAAAATGGCATAAAATTACAGATTTGAAAGTTGCATTGAAAAGTTTGGATAACTCTTCTGATATAAGTTCAGATTTTTTAAATGAAGTAACTTAAATTTACTTTGTTATTTTTTCGAATTATTATTTACATTTATTTATTAACTAAATTTCTTATTTGAACAATAGATTAAATCTCATCTTGAGATTTTTCTTTATGATACTATTCAATGTTTTGGAGTAACTCAAGATCCAAATACTAAAGATTATATGATGGTTTTATATTATTGTAGTAATGGAAATTTAAGAAATTTTTTGGATAAATATAGATTTAAAAATTATTTAAGTTATGAATTAAAAATTGATAAATTACTACAAATTGCAAGAGGACTTCTTGATATTCATAATGCTGGAAAAGTTCATAAAGATTTTCATCCAGGTAATATATTGTTTAGTCATAAAAATTTACCATTTATAAGTGATTTAGGAATGTGCCGACCAGCAAATAAGTATTCAGATCAAAAAGAAAGGATTTATGGAGTACTACCATACGTGGCACCAGAAGTTTTACGTGGACATCATTATACAAAAGCAGCAGATATTTACTCATTTGGAATAATAATGAATGAGTTTTTTTCTGAAGAAACGCCTTATAGTAATATTTCTTTTGATGGGTTTTTAGCTATTAAAATATGTCAAGGTTATAGACCAAAAATTTCTAAAAATATACCACAATTACTTGCAGATATAATAATTAAATGTTGGGATGCTGAAATAAAAAATAGACCAACCACTAAAGAATTGTATCAGATATTAAAAAAATGGAATGAAGAAAAAAGAAATAATGAAACTGTAATTTATTCCCAAATAAAAGAATGTAATGAGATTGGAAAAAAAAATTTTGAAAGTAGATTATCCAAAAATACTCAATCACATTCACAAGCAATTTATACTAGTAAACTTTTAAACTTTAAAAATCTTCCAAAGCCGGTAAACTCTTCAAATTTATCATCTTTTCAATTTAATTTAGGTAATTTAACTTAATTTTTACTTTAATTATAAAAATCCATTTTATATTATTAATTTATTTTTTATTTTATTTTTTAATAGATATTAATGATATTCCTTCATTATCAATTTTGGAAATTCCAAGTAAATACTTTCTTAATTATTATTATCTTAATTATTCAATTTATATTTAATAATAATTAAAATATATTATATAATGTATAGCTTCAGAATGCTTAGATCTTCAATTAAATGAATCAGGTAAATTATTAATTATTTGTTTCTTATTTAATTTATATAAAATTTATTAAGATAATAAAAATAATATTAATTAAATAAATTTTTTTTTTTATAAAATTAAGCAAATTTAAACAATTGAAAAATAATATCTATTTATAAATATATATACTTATTGGATATATTTGCCAAATAGATGGAATGACTTTAAAATATTAGTTTTATGTTAATTGCAAATTTTGCAAATTTTTAGATTTTTAGTTTGGTAAAATTTTAAAATTTTAAAAGTTATTAAATTATTAATTTAATATAACTAACTCTTACATTTTTTTATTTTTTTTTTATTTGTATTATTTTATTTTTTATTATCAGTTATATTTTTTTACATTATTTTTTTCTTTATTTTATGATTTTTTTTACATTATATTTTTATTTTTTTCTTAATAAAATATGGCATAAATAAGGTTGCTTGCCGAAACCTAGGGGTTTAGGCAAGATGGCGTTTTGCTGAAAAGCGAAATTCTGCTGAAACTATATTAAAATTATATCAAAAAACTGGTAAAACTCTGGAGAAAGGCAAAACTGCCTAAACTTATTATAAATGCTGAAACTGCCAAAACTCTGCCGAAACTATAATAAATCTATAGTAAAATTTTGACGAAACTAATCGTAGGATTTTGAAAAGGTTTAGACAAGCAACCTTACATCAGGAAATTTTTTCGGGTGATATATAGCGATTTATATCACTTTATTGATATTTATCGCCATAAAATACCGATAATTAACGAAATATATTAATTAACTATAATTATCTGTTGATAAATTTCATTATCTGCAGATATTGATAAATATAGAAAACAACCACCAAGTAAATTACCAATAAGTTGTGATATTGATGATTATTGATAGTTATCGTTAAGTTATTTAACAATATTGATAATTATTGAATATTATCACAACGATATTTTGGAATACTATCAATTATCAAAAATTATCACGAAGTTAGTTGACGAAAATGTTAGTAATCAAAAATTATCTAAAATTAAGTTAACGATATTGCTTTATAACGATAAGGTTAATTAACGATATTGTTAATTTTTATTATTTCTTAGTACTAGTAAATAATGTTTAAAAAATATATTCATTCACGAAATATTCATTTTCGCAATTATTTCTTGGTACAATGTGAACTGACATATCTACCGAATCCAAATAAACGCATGTATACTAATTGGTTAGCCATAATCTTGGACAACCATACAATCTTTCTCCATCTACATCGTCATACCATCGTAATAAAACAAGATTTATTGGTTCTTTATCTTTTTTAACGAAAAATTCCAATAAT
>QZLH01001115.1:2235-12925 GCA_003833135.1 Oehlia diaphana
GTTCAAAAAAAAAGATTTATAATTATGGGAAATAATATAAAAAAAAAAAAATATTTTTTTTTTTTTTTGTATTAAAGAAAAAAAAAAAAAAAAAAAAAAAAAAAAATTTTTTTTTTTTTTTTTTCTTAAAGAAAAAAAAAAAAAAAAAAAAAGACAAAAGGAATAAAAATGGGATGAACGATAAATTGAAAAAAAAAAAGCTGAGAAAAAAATATATTATATATATATATATTTTTGTAGATAAAATATATATATGTGTGTGTATAGTATATTATATGTTGAAATGATGATTACTTCTTAAAAAGATTTCTTGGATCTCCTTTTTATCTTTGTATATGAAAAAAATGAAAATCGAGCGCGACTTTTTTTTTTCAAATGAATTTGTTTTTGTTTTGTTTTTTCTTATTTTTTTTTTTTTTTTTTTTTTTTTTTTTTTTTTTTTATTTTAAAAAAAAAAAAAAAAAAAAAAAAAAATTTTTTTTTTTAATCAAAATTTTTTAAACACAATTATATACTTACAAACTTAAAAAAAACAATGTTGTACTGTATAACGTGGTCGTTAGTATACTATCTAATGTAGAAATTGAAATTAGACTTTTATAAAATAAAGTTTGATAATTTTTTTTTAAAATACTCCTTATAATAAAATACCCCTCATCAACACATGTTGAATAAAAGTGATTCAGTCATATCCCGCATATAATTACAAATAACTTATGCTGTGTCAATGAGATAATTTGATAATTTCAATAATTTGAATGTTTAAAATAAATATTACATTAAAAAATAAAATAAAATAAAATAAATAAATAAAAAAGTAAATATGTAAAATAAATAAATAAATAAAAAAGTATAAAGTAAATAAATAAATAAATAAAGCAATAATATATACATATATACATATACATATATATATATATATATATATATATGTATATAATTATAATTTTTTTTTTTTTTTTTTTTTGTATATATTGTATTTGATAAGCTAAATAAAGTAGATATATCTATTAACAGATATCACAAAATCTATCCTAATGTAGAATATTATATTAAAAGAACCAAATTTATCTATTCGTAATTCTTATAAAAGAGAAGAGAGAGAGAAAGAATGGTTAAATGATAAATAGCATACATATTATACTGCTGCGGGGTTTAAAAAATTTATGCTTCATGATGTCATATCGCATTTATTATATTAATATGGAGTGATATAATATAATCTTATTCTATCACACATCGAACTTTACATATGTTGAACATGCATGCGTCTCATATAATATCAAACATTTAGAAAGATATTTTTCAAACGTCTCATAAAAAGAAATCTAATAAATTAAAATATTTATTATTATTTTATTTGAAAATGAAAAATTACGCCACATTATTATAAATTTAGTTTCCATTTGAATAATAATAAAAATACCATGTGTAAATAATTTCATTTATTGATTTTACCGTAAAAAGTGCAAGAGAAGAGAACATAATTTATCGATTACCGGATTGATCTTTAAGAAAGAAACCAAAAATAGATTTTTTAACATTTAAAGAATTAAAAAAATTTGAATAAATTACAAATAAATTTAATATTTTTTTTTTACCCTCCGAATTACGGCAGGATGATTAATTAAATTCCGAAGAATTAATATTTTTTTAGTTAATTTACTTTTAATAAATAATTCGAAATAGAAAGGACATGTTGTAAACCGTTTGATCGACAAATCATTGATCACGTATTTACTTTGAAATTGGAAATTAATTGGATAATCATTACCAAATTAGAAAATGATAAATTTATTAAGATCATTCACATTAAAATAATGTAAAAGAAATTAACTTTCTATTAAATGATGCCGAAATTTAATAATATTTCTACACGTAAATCAAGTTACACTTGAAAATATATTTTATTGAAACCTTTTTGAAAATTTGTAAACCTTTTGATCATTACTACAAAAGTTTTTTTGTTATTGTTTTCAAAAAAAAAAAAAAAAATTTTGAAACTGTTAAACTGTTGTTGTTGATGTTGTTGTTTTAATGCGTCACCTTCTCACATCCAATATATAATATATACATTCATGGAATCGACCAATTTTTTAGGTAATTTATTATGTAAGCTATTGTTTATATGATTATTCCAACAATGTCTAAAAAATTTATTGATATATCAATTTTTATCTTTTTTTGATATTTTAAATCTCGATTTTAATAATAAATCATTTAAAATTTAAAATTACAATAATAATAAATTATATATCTTTTTATCGCAAATCTAGACAATAATAATTATATTTTCTTTCACTTTATTAATAAATATCTTTTTTTTGATATTGCAAATCTCGACAATAATAATAATAATCATAATATTAATCAAAAACCCTCAATCTACCTAAAAAAGGGTTTTCTTAAAATAAAATGTCTTTTAAGAAAAAAAAAAAAATTTTTTTTCTTTTTCTTTTTTTCTTTTTAGTCAAATATTGTCTATTTAGTTTCAAACCTTCGACACCTATCAAATTTTGTATAACACTATTATAAAAAATTCCTTATTAGAATAAGTAATAAATATAGAATAAAAATAAAAAATAAAAAATAATAAAAATAAAATAAAATAAAATAAAATAATATAATTTAATATAATTTAATATAATTTAATATAATTTAATATAATATAATATATTATATTATATTATAATACAATATAATACAATATAATATAATACAATATATTATAAATTATTTTTTACAAAAGAATAACGTTTCCATTATTCCGCCTAAGGCATCTACGACTTATGATAGTCCGTAGATTAAAAAAAAAGATCGATTAAAAAAAAAAAGAATGGCTTTATTATTTACATGATAACTTATGGTAATTGCTTATTTAATCATTTAATCTTCGAAGAAAAAAAAAAAAAAGCAAGTAAATTTAAGCAAGTTTATATTCCAAAAAGAAAATTTTTAGCGAATTTTCTAATTATTTAATTGCATAAAAAATTTATTTTCATAAATTTACTTCCGTTTCAATTAAATCTGTTACCAAAATTTAAAAATAGTGAAACATTAAGATTTTTCTTTGTTATATGTATATCATTTTAATCTACGCGTTTTTTTTCTACTTTGGAAAATTACTTACCAATTTTGTAATCTGTTGAATTACAGAATTAGATTTTCAATGTACAATTTATTCAAATACTCCCTCCAAGAAGTGTAAATAGTATGTGATGTATTGTCGATAATAAAACTTGATTTGATTGGTAGAATAAATAATTTTTCATTAACCTTGTACGGATTCTTTTGTATCATGTATATTTCTGATCTTTTATATTTGGAAAACAAATCAAATAATCTAACCTGTTTTTATCCTTCTTGAAAAACTCTTTTCCCGCTTATTTTTGATTCATTTTATATAAAAAAGAGAGATTATGTAATATTATATTTCTTAAAATGGTCATCAAAGAAAGTTTCGTCAATTGACGACATAAGCTTTCTCTATTTATAATGTACCAATGAAAATAATTCATTTAAATGTGTAACTTAATGTCAACGTGAACTTTTTGTTTTAAAACCCCGCACAAAAAATTAAAAATATTAGATAATAAACGCCAAAGTATCGTCTAAATGATCTTGAACCATACCAAAAATATTCAATCTTAAGATGTACAAAACACAAATCTTAAACAAATCTTTTCTGAAAATGAAAAAATAAACATAGTAATTATTAGTTCTCTTACAGTTCTCCTAAAGTCTGTGCATATTTTTCACATTTGTAAAACTTTGATAACTTGTCTTAATACTTGTTTAATATTATTGTATTTTTATGTATGTGGGAAATCTATCTTTTTAAAAACCTTATTTTTTTTTTTTTTTTTTTTTTTTTTTTTTTTTTTTTTTTTTTTATTTTTGATCATTTGTTTGATTTTAAAACTTTTTACGATAAAGTTCAACTCCGTAATCTTCTAGATAAGCTTATAAAGTAATGATTACATGATTAACTATGTTTTCTTAGCTAAGCAATATATACTAATTGTATCACCCATGCGAACAATATTTAAAATCCCTTGCTTCTTATTTATTTTCTTTTTCTTTTTTTTTTTTTTCAGCTGATGAATTGCATTTTACTAATACAAATTTGTACTAAATTTCTTTCTTTGTACTGCGGTTAATAATTATCGATTCTTTTGTAATAAAGAATTTCCGTAAAAAATTCTACTTTTAGATTAAATTTATTTTTTTTTTCACAATAATGAAAGAATACTTTTTAATCCTAGTTTTATCTTTTTTTTTTTTAATGTGGAGAAAAAAACCTGATGTGTTCTTTTAATCTTATTAATCTTTTTAACCTTTTTTATCTTGATAATTCATTAAAGAATATTATATTCGAAAGTTCTTTTTACGTTCTTTTTTTTTATTAAAATTATTATTATTTTTTTTTTTTTATTATTGAAATTTTTTTTAAAATATTCACAATGTAATAAAGTCACATATATGTTTACTGTTTATTTTACTTTTTTGTACCTGTCAATATAATATAATTTATGTATATATGTTTATTTGTTAAAAAAAAAAAAAAAATGATACATATTTAGTTTTATTTCTTATTTTTATTTTTTATTTTTTTTTTTTCGCGGAAAACCCGAATAATTTTCATATGAAAATGGCCTTGAAAAATGAATTACACAGAAATAACATGTCAGCTGTGTATCAGCTGTGTATATGCATAGCAAATAAAAATTACTACCATAAGCATTTATGCAATGCATACATGGATTGCATTATCATTAAAAAAATTCCATGAAACTAAAATAGGGATAAATCAATATTTTGAACTTAACCTTTTTTTATACTGGATTGATCTATTCTAAAAAGTTTCCTTTTTTAAATTGTTTACACAGTGTAAGGGTAATATTGTACGAACAATGCAAAAAAGAATCATTTAACATACAAAAAAAATTTTTTTATGTTACTGTTACCTCGAAATTTTGTGTTGAACTTTATTTAAATCGTTCTTAAAATCGTTCATAAATGACTTGCATTAAAAACGTGGCGTTATTATTTAAGAATTCAATCATTTAAAATTAGAGAATGTACGCCAAATTAGTATCGATCATTAAGATTAGAGAAATGTACGCCAAACTAGTATCGAATCTAAGTTCTTTATATTATTCCATAATTGGATAATCTTGAAATCAAAAAAAAGAAACCTTATTTTTTTTTTTTTTTTAACGCGTACACGTATCAATCAAGAGTTTCAGACCACGTGGTCATCGTGAGATTCTATAACTTGTTCAACTTGTTTTAATTCTGGCGGAAATTATAATTGATAAATCACGTGAATATCTTAAATGCAAGATGATGATCCCTTATCTGATTTATCTGATTGTTTTTTTTTTATCATTGTACCCTACTATGGGAAAAAATTTTTGATAATCTACACGATCGTGTTCAAAATTAAATTTTTTAATGTTTTAGAAAAGAGAAAGTAAATCATGGATAACAAACCGGTAGTGTCCGTATTTTTTAATCTTATTCTGGTTACGAGTTTAACGTTTTTTAAACCTTTCACCATTTGAAAATTACCTTTTATATCAATTTTATTTTAAAAGAATAAAAAGAGATAAAGGGACAAAAATTCTAATATTCAATAATTATTAGTAGTTAGTGTCAGCATGTGATGTATCAAATTTCCAAAAAAAATCATGATCTGTTAAATAATATATCAGATATACTGTATATATATTTTTATATACTATAAATTTCTTTTTATTTCTATGATACCCCCTTAATTTATTTAATTTAAGCGTATGATATTTCATTAATTTACATTTAATAAATCATTTCATTTTATGCAATATTTTTTTTTTTTTTTTTTTTTTTTTTTTTTTTTTTTTTTTTTTTTTTATTTTTTTTTTTTTTTTTTTTTTTTTTTTTTGCATTCTTTTAATTTCTTTAAATCCTCAAATTAGCGAGTATATTTGAAATTCTTATTCTGTTTGAATTGTTGATCCATAACATTTCGGCACTAAATTATGCCTATCACATAATGAAATGATGTTCAATCGATATACTTAAAATAAATTATCATGTAATCAATCAATTAATATTGTATAAAAATTTTTAGCCAATTAAAATATAATTGATCGATTTAAAGTTACGTCATTTTATCATTCTCCCACGTTTTAAGATTTTTTTTTAAGTTTCTTTCTTTTTAAATTAAGGAGTTAAACAATTTCTTTTTAAAAAAAAAAAATTTCAAATGATTAACAGCTGAAAAGTCAACTTAAAAAGGTTTATCTATATTATCATGCTTTCATTATTATTAAAAAAAGTAATATTAAATTTTTTTTTTTAATTTATTTAAACTTTTTTTTTTTTTAAAGGGCCTTGAAAATCCACATCACTTAAAATGATTGCTTTTTATTTTAAAAAAAAAAAAAAATGTTTCAAAAATTATGAATGAATGAATGAATTCTCATGGTTTTAGATAGATATCGAATTATTAGTTATTACTAATTGTAATACATGTTTCATATGTTTTTAATATTTAATGTTCATGATATCAATTGATTAAACCCTTTTGTTTCGTATCAAATGAACCCCTAAACCATGCAGAAAGGTAAAATCATGAGATATATATTTATTGATCTTAAAAATGATTAGAATTATTCGATATTAAAGTTATAAACCTTTTTTTAGATAACCACTTAAATATGATACAGAAAAATATATCGATTTAATAAAACTTAAATTGCCATTATAATGGGTTCAATTTAATTAATAATTACACCTACTCGATCATGTAAGCATTACGTAACACGAATATAATCATGAATTAATTATATCTGATGTGTTTTTTTTTTTTTCACAATATTTAATAAAAAATACTAGTTTTTCTCTATGCTATATCTAATGCATTAACTATAACTCCATCAGCTAACATTACCCCATATGTGAACTGCAGGTTGATCATTAAATAAATTTCAGCCACTTTACTCATTTTTATTCATTTTTATTTTGGTTGGTTCACTTACCTCCAGGGTCGTTTCACTGACGAACGGTTTACTCCCAGGGTTATTACCGACAGTTCATTTTGTCAATACAATATTATTTTTAATTTTGAATATCAAATATTTTATTTTATATACAAAAAGTTATTTATTTAACTATAAGTTACAATGAATAGTCAAAATTTTACAAGCTATACTCCTTATAATGTGATATTAAAAGTTATACTATTACTATTAATGTATTTATTTATTATGTATTTAAAAGACTGATTCTGATTGATTAGATAAAGATAAATTCGAAAAGCAATAATCATCAAATATATTTATAAAAAAAAAATACAAAAAAGATGTAAAAAGTTGTTATTTTGATTATTATAAAACAAAAAAAATTATTTTAACTATACATTAAAAGAAAAAATAAAAATATTTCTTATAGTGAATTAAAATATAATTCCTTTGTTTTTACAATTAAATATAATAAAATATTATAAAAATTTATATAATAAACTTCAAATTCAATTATAGCATTCCAAATTATTTTAGCATTCTATATAATAAAATTCAAATTCAATTATAGCATTCCAAACTATTTAGCATTCTATATAATAAACTTCAAATTCAATTATGGTATTTTAAGGCCAGACCAATTAAAATGTGTATTTAACATGATATGTATGGTAAGTTTACAATCAAGAAGAGAAAGGAGTATTAATTAATAATAAGTGAGTTGAACAAATATAATTTTAGCCATAATTATCCTTAATTTTAGCCAAATATTTTTATACTTAATAATTTTGATTGAAATTCAAATATGTATTTCTTAATAATGAAATTATATACTTTTATTATTATAAACTTCTATTGCAATTAGTTTATATTATAAAATATTAATTATCTTTCTTTTTTTTTGGCTATTGGTTTTAATTTCAACTCTTTCATAAAAATTTTTTTTTACAATTTAATATATATTACATAAAGGAAATACAAATTTATATTTTAATGTCATTTGCATTAGAATATCTACTAATTCTTGATCATATTTACACCAATAATATACAGATGTAAGATTCCTTTATGATGAATAATAAGCTAATTCTATTGGTGATTCACATGTAATTATTTCATATATAAATAAAATATTATATAAAGTATGATTTTCAAGTACTAAAAGCGATTCACAACTATAATCCCATTCATTAATAATATATTGAAATTTTGATTTTTATATTGCTGTTAAAACTTTTTTACTATAAAGATACTGGAATTTTTTACATTAAAAAAACATTAAATAATATCATGAACTTTCGTATTTATTAAGACAACTGCTGGTGTTTTTTGTATTTTTTATAGCTATTATTAAAGTAAGATAAAATTGTTCAGTTATGTTAGTACAGTATATAGTTTCAAATTCCTTATAATAATTTGTATTACTAAATTTGTAAAAAAAAATATTATTTAAATTAAAAGTTAAAAAAAATTAATTAAATGTATTTACAATTTGATCTGATAAAAATCCTATATTTTTAGAAATATGCAAAGGAAATTAAATTGATCACAATTTGTACTATTGTATTTTTTAATTTATAAATTATAAATTAATAAAAATTAATTAAGTCAATATATAAAAAATATAAAAAAATTACATTTAAAACATGTGAAATCTTACTTAAAATAAATAATATTGAATTTTACAATATATTTTAAAAAATTCTTGTAAATCCTTTTTTTTTGATAAGATTTTTGCAGTTGTTTCAGAAATATTTAATAATTTTCAATTTCATGAATTAATCTGTTTAATATATAAAATTTGAAATTATATTTTTTTAAAAGAAATTAATACTTTAAAAAAACTATCAATATTTTAATCATTTGCTAATTCATAATGTTAAAAACATTTTTTATATAAAACTAATCTCAGTTCATGAATGCAGTATTTGTTGAATATTAAGTATAAAATTTTGTAACCTATTTTTTAAAACTATATTTTTGTTTGCAGTTATATAAATTTCATCTAATGTATCAGCTCTTTTGAAAATTTCTTTCAAATCTGTATTCATTAATTCTCTCATAATTGCAACTTCTTGAAGTCTTAAATTAGAAATAGACATAATTTGCTCTGCAGAATTTGTTTAGCTATAATATAGTACAATATGTAATGCAATAAAAAGATTAAAATTATCACAAAAAAATAAACAAATAAAAGAAATTTGAACTAAATTAAATATAGTTCAGTAATTAGAACTACTATCAGCATAAAAACAAAGATTAAGTAGAATAAAAGTATAATACAATTGAATTGTATTAAAAAATTCAGTTGCATATCTAATTAGATTAAAAACTAGTTAGTATCTTTATATGAAATAAATACATTTTCATGATAAAAAGAATTTTTGATAGTTATTAGAATATCAAAAAAAAATAATTGAAGAAATAAAGATAATTCTGTAAAACTAGAAAAATAGAAACCATTAAGAGTCCACCACTTAAATGCTTAATAATGGTTACAAAATATGACAAAGTGTTATAAAATGTATTGCTAAAAATAAAGTATTATAAAAAATGTAATACAAAATATAAAAGGAAATAAGCAGAAACTAAATTATAGTGATGTAGGTGAAAGAAAAGAAAAATGTATAGGTTAACCAGTATTACAAATTTATCTAGTTCTATACAATAAATAGTCCTCGCTACACTCTAAACAATTATAGTCACTTGCTACTAATATTAAATTTATACTAACTAGATTTTTCTTACTATAAACTCCAGCTACTTCTTCTTTAATTTGAATTTTATATTTATTATCTGTTGTAATAAAAAATATATCATGATAAAAAATTATAAATTTACGTAAATAATAAAAAAACAAGTATATAGTATACACCTAGGTAATTTTATATAACTGATAATTGTTAAGCTTAAATTTAATACTTAATATTGAATTAATCAGTATAATGCATTATACAAGTTAAATTAAAAAAAATAGTCTAATCTATTTGCAAATATTTTGAGCAATTTTTGGTTATATTTATCTAATTTGTAAGTATTTAAAGGCAATTTTTTTATAAAAATAATTTATAATTGAATTTTGAACTTAGTAAAAATTAAACAATATTAACAAAAATTCTTGCAAATTTTTTTAACAATTGTGATTTTACATCAATAAGTTTTTGGGTAGTATATATTGGTGATTTATAATATAAATTAACATCAATTAAAAATTTTTTTCCATATAA
Organism: Oehlia diaphana; assembly: GCA_003833135.1. Taxonomy (NCBI): domain Eukaryota; kingdom Fungi; phylum Glomeromycota; class Glomeromycetes; order Glomerales; family Glomeraceae; genus Oehlia; species Oehlia diaphana. The sequence goes on from QZLH01001115.1 coordinate 12,470, forward strand.
ATCAGTATGATAATTTATAAATAGTATATCACAAGTTAAAATGTGAAAAATCAGGCATCAATCAGTTACCAATTGGGCACCAATCAGGTAACTGATTGGTAACCAATTGGTGACTGATTGGTATTTTCACCAAATACCATCACCAATCAGGCAGTTTGCTAACTTTTGATCTAGTAATCAGAAAAGGATAAAATATAGTTCATTAGAATCGTCTTAAAAAATGAATCTAATGGTAGTAAAATTGTATTTTTAGGATTAATACTTGATGAGATATTAAATAAAATATAAAAATAAAAATATACTACAGTCAACTCTCCATAATTGCATACTCTTGGTAGTGATGCCTGCCTAAATTGTTTTTGCAATGACTAAATATTTCGTCAAATTTTATGTTTGACTAAATATTTGACTAAATCTAAATTAATGACTAAATTCTTAGTGATGATTAAATTTTAA
>QZLH01001115.1:13730-26480 GCA_003833135.1 Oehlia diaphana
ATATATATAATTGTTTTATAAATTTCTTTAAAAAATATTGTATTTTAATATAAATTCATATATAATAATTTTATAAGTATTATAATTATTATAATTAAAAATCTATAAAAATCCATGGAAAATCTATGGAAATACTATGGAATATTGAATTTTGGCATTTCGTCTTTTAATTTTAAATGTCTAAATTATTTCAGTTTAGTCAAATGACTAAATATTTCAGTTTCGCCCAGTATCTCTAATTCTTGGGACCGGGTATAAGCGTGCATTTAGAGAGGTGTGCAATTATAGTATTATATATATCACATGATCAATATGTACGTTACATTTATTTATATTATGAATTATTACTAGAAACTACAAAATTAAAACTATTATTATTATAAAATAAAACATTTATACAAAATATTGATCTATAGTAGTCTGTTGCATTGAATTGAATTTTCTTTTTCTAATAAATTTCTCAATTTTACCTACTAATTTTATTTGTTCGTCTGCATTTTCTAGTTGAAGTAAAAACAAATTTACAGTTTTTAAGCTTCATAATGCTTTATTGATGTAAATGATTTCTATTTCAGAACTATCATCTGCTTCATCAAGATGATCTGTAAGTCCAGTTTTAAACATATTATAATGACATAATAAATTTTTTTTATTTCATACAAGAACAACGAACTGTTCAATTATTACAAACTTTAATTATTACAAACTATTATTCTCTATCTGACTGAACTTTATGAATATCCTGTTTAATTTCTTACCATGGGTTTCTTTGAATAATATTCTCAGCAACATTAAAGTTTAATGGAATAACTACACATTCCATTTCCATTTCGTTAGCTATTCATTTTGAATTTCTTTTTTGTTAAGTACAGCATTTATTATAATGTGAGTGTATATTGCGCTTATATTCTTTTATAAACTTGAGAGTCAGAAAATATTTGCCGCATATATCATAACACAAACACTGATGTAATTCTTGTGGAATTGATGGATAACAACGATCATATTCAAGGATTTTAAGTTTATCATGATATTGAAATGCATGAATTGGATTAATAAAATGTCCATCTTTTCCTTTGGTAGTTGGAGGAAGAAATCCATTATTTTCATCTAAAAGTTTTGCTGCATCTGGAGCTCTGTATTCACTATAACACTTTCGATTCTTACATTTTTTTATATTCAGTGAATAGCGGCAAAGTTGTATATGTTCCTCTATCCATTTCCATGATATTGAAGGTTCAGGTTCATCAAATGGATTTTTCTCCTGATCAACATACTCTACCGTAACAGGTTTTTCATGTATATCATCTCATTTTCATATATCGCATAATTTATTTCCTGAATATTCAAAATTTCGTCTTGCTAACTCTTCATCTATTACATTTTCTTGACTATTTAAATGTGACCCAAATTCCTCTATAGGTAAAGTGATACTAGCGAGTTTTTCAGATAAAGAAGCTATGCTTCGCTCTACTGGATTATATGCACTTTGACCTGGAGCATGAGTACGAACAGTTAGATAATCTAAATCAAGGGAACGAAAAAGGTGAGCATATTGAATAATGTTTTTCATATATTTTGAATTCTCGTCAGGTCCACTATCAACAAAAAGAACCCAAATTGGTCTAACTTTATCTTCTTTTTTTAGAGTATTGGAAAAATTTTTATTTTTAACAATACTTTCTAAATCTGTGATGTGAGTTGCTGAAGATGTTCCAATAAAATATTCTGGCCTAATGAATATGGAAAGTTGACCAGTTTGAAGTGTATTACTTGAATCAGCTGGATTAATAACAAATAAATGGAAGGTATAAGTTTCATTTTAGATCCTATTAGAAAATCATGATCTTTAACAGTTACGGGTTCATTAACAGATTGGATTGTTTTAAATGTACGGTCAACTGCAGATATATCCAACCCAATCTTTGCTTTATCATCTTGAGAGATGATAATTGACTCATCTGCAAATACTTCAGCAAATATTTTTGCTGTTTTAACAGACATTATTAAAACAGTAGTGTTCGTCAACATGTGATTTCATATTTGTTCATGCTATAGAGGCAAGACCAACTTTTGCTAGATGATGATGACAACGTGCGGTAAAAGTATTTTGATGGCGGGGTTAAAGATAAGTGGATAAGCATTAGCAGAATAAGTAAGTATTATACTTTTCTTCTAAAGTTTCGCATAAATGCTTTATTGTTCTTACTTTAATAACCACTTTTCTTCATTTAGCATGGGCAGCTTCGAATTTAACACTATTATGAATTTTATTCCATAATTCTGGATCTTTCATAGCTGCAGATGGTCTTTCTGAAGTATTATATTATTCAACAACTCCTTCTTCTATTAATTTTTTTTTTTTGTTCTTAATTTTGATTGAGCTTCAGCATATCGTTTCAATTTACTTAATAATACACGTTATTCTGATAGATTATTTTGCTCTTCAATTATTTTAGTTTTTAACGTAACTTTTAATGATTCATCTGTGGTAATTTCTACCATTTGTTGACATTCTGATATATTCTTTAGGGCTGAATTAATTTTATTAGCCGCATTTTGTTGTGATCTAGCATTAGTTGGTATGGTTGTAGTATCAATAAACTCATTAATAATCGGTCTTGAAGTAGTAATACGTTGCGGAATGGAAGTGTGTTTTGGAGGAGTAGGAGTAGAAGTAGAAGCAGTAGGAGTACGAGGAGTATGATGTGATAAAAAAAATTTTTGATGAGAATGAATAGTAGGAGGTATAGTGTTATAATATTCATTAATTTTATTTTCAATAAAAGAAGTATTCTGTTCTCTAACTTCTTTCCAAGCAGTTATACATTCTTGCATTAATTTTTGACGATTTGGTTTTGAATTACATAATACTACTTGTTTATAATACGCATATGCATTACAAAATTCTTGATATTTATCTTGGGGTTTATTATAAAAGAAGGTTTTATTAAATTTTGGCAGTTTTAAAAAACTTTACATTTTTCAAAGAAAAAAATGATAATCAGATCAGATAAAAATTTTTTATAATTTATTTAATTAAGACAATCGGGTTTCATTTACAATTGTTCACAATTTTTTTTTTAGCCAATCAAATTTCTAATTAATCAAATGATCATCTGGAGGGTAGGAGAGTCAGGTTTCTAATTGAGCAAAATCAGGTGATTTCTGGTACACCCCTTACTTGAAGAATACTCAAAAAAAATATTAACAAATTCTTGGCAGAATTCTGTAATAGATGTCTGATAAATTGATATTTAAGTATTTGACTAACTGAAATTTAACGTTAAAGATTTAATTAGTATATTTACCTGCAATTCTACCAATTCCATATCTGTATATGATTCGCAGTGCAACTTCATATATATCATTAAATAAAGATAAAAAATATTGCATAATCTTTCGCATGGTACTCCTTCCTCTTTATAATTTTCGTATAAATTATCTATAATGAAAATTATCACTTTTATTATATTTCAGTAATTGTTTGCAGTGAACTTTGAGATATTTTCTAAGTTATTCTTTAAAATTATCAGTCCTGGATATTATGAGATTGCACAAAGTCTGTGATCTATCTTTTTAACTGCCTTTATGCTAACTTTTTGTTGCAAGTATTTTTGAGTAAATTCTAGGAGATACTTTGTTATTTTAAGATCGAGCACATGCATCTGATCTGGAACAGTTGCCTCATAAATATTGAAATCAACAAATTTCCAGAAAAAATTAAAATTCGTATGAATCAAAAGTTTATTAGCTCGATTTATATCGATAGCTTCTTTCATTTTTTCTGGTGTTCATAAATCAATATTATTTAACGTCATATTACTAAAGTTTTTGTTACTTATCAGGCAAAAATAACAAGGCTGTTTCAATGTTGATGGGAGATATGTAGTAGTAAAAGTTGCAGCTTCCGCCAAATTAGTGAAAATAACTGATATTTTTGGGATGAATGGACGTACTTCATTTTTAACAACAAAATGCATATCAGTTTAATTCAATATCGGCGATAATAATATTTGAAGGCATTTTTGAAATACTTGTCTCTGTAATTTTTGAAATGATTCTGAATTCTTTGTGGTGTTATCTTTTGCTTTTAATTTTGGCAAATAATTGATAAGTACATTAGAATTATGCTTATTTTGCTGCCAACTAGGAATATTTCCTAGCAAAATATAAATGGGATATTCTGATATTTTACCAAAATGGTCATATGTAGTTGAATCTACATAAAGAATTATTGATAATAGATAATTATTGATAGGAATTTTTGATTCCATGATGTTTTACCAATCGCTTTCAAATTATTTGCCATAAGTTCTAATCGATGTATTTTGATATTTTAAAATAAATTTCTCATTGATATCAGACTGAAGGAGTAGAACTTTAATTCCATGAATTATTGGTTAATAATAAAAATTATAATCTCTACTCTCAAAATTTGTGATAGATACTGTTTTGAATTTTATATATGGAAATTTGTTAAAATCAAGGAATTTCTGTCCCTCCTTGGTATTTATAGGTAGCAGATTTTCATCAGTGAAATTGCGACAGTTATTGATTAACTTAATTAATCTATCTCTACAAGAATTAGATAACTGATACTCCATAACAATTTCCATGAATTCATGGTAAATATCATTTGGCCATTCAGTATTTAGTGGATGCATTTTGTCATTTATTACATCGTCTAATGTGATCCCATAAAAATCTTCAGGATCGATAGATAATGGAAATGTCAAGTTATCATTAATTTCTTCATCAGTTCCTTCATCTGTTTCATTACTTTTTTCATTTTCCTACTATTTATTTCTTAAGTTTCTACGGGTTGTTTTATCATCTGTACATTTTCTTCATACTGCTCCATTGACAAATCATCATCTCAAAGGTGTTCATCGGTTGGTAAATTATCATTCTAAAGATCAGGTTCTTCATATGATTTGTTTGAATGAGATGCCTCACCTTCATCTTTGGTAATATATTGATATTTGCTAGAAATATGACACTTTAAAACGTAAGGAGTTGAAAAGGTTCAGAAGCAATGTGTGCACTGATAAGTCATTTTCTTTTAAAAGTTGTTATTATTATTATGTATCGAAATAATCATTTAATAAAATTTCAATAATAACATATATAGATTTTAGCTGTTAACAATTTATTAATTAAAATTATCAAAATAAAATACAGAATTATTATTTAGTCAATAAACTGCGTAATTAATTGAAATCATAATAATTGAAGAACTGTATCAATTAAATGTTTAATGCAAAATTTGTATATCAATTTAAAATAATTAATCATAAAAAATTACTGTATATAGCGGGTCACAGTATCCCGAGTATCTTGCAAAAATCAGGGGTTTGACCCTGTACTAAGGATGGTCATCGGTCCTACCAGTCCTACTCGGTCCTAGACCGGTCAGTCCCAGGACTTGTAGGACCGGACCACGGTCTTGCAATTTTTTGTGGTACAGTAAGACCAGTCCCGAAGACTGATCAGTCCTCGTACTGGTCTTCATATAATAAATGATTTTTATATTAAATAAATCTATTAATCTGGTTAAGGTCTTTATAAAATAATATAAAGACTGACCAATTCCAAACCAGTTATTAATGACAATCACTTCTTCCTACTTGTAGAGTTGCCTGTCAAAACGCAAACTCTAAAAAAGTGTTTAAGCGGAATATCTTGTCATCCAGTGATTATAAAAAGATGAAACCACCACCAATCAAATTGTCTCAACAAGACGCATTGAATGGTGGCTAAATCATACTTCCAAGATTGATAGATAACCGGTAATTATTGAATTTGTTACCAAATAGTTTTGCTGACATAAAATTTTTTCTATCAATTCTAAAATCATGATTTTAATATCATTTGACGCGTCTCATTGAGACAATTCGAATGGTAGTAGTTATATCCTTTTATAATCACTGGATAACGAGATATTGCGTTTTAAAGTTTTTTGTCTCAAAACTTTAAATTTTCGAAACTATAGATTTGAAGGACTTCGGAAAAAAACTAAAATGCAATATCATGATTATGAAAAATATTTTTGCATAAATATAACTAGAATTAAACTGAAAATGATTTTCTAATAAAGTTCAGGGAAAAAAATTTTTTTATTTACAAAAAAAAAGAAAAAAGACCGATTGGTCTTAAAAAGACTGCGGTCCTTAAAAAGACCGACGGTCTTATTACATGTGATACAGGACTGAAAGACTGCAGTCCTACACTAAGACAGACCGGTCTGTCTTTTTATGGTGTAGGACCGTAGGACCGCAGTCTTTTAGGACCGATGACCATCTTTAATTTGTACCCCTGGATACTAAACAAAGCCTAAAAATTCCGTCTTTTGCAAATATCTCACGATCTACCAGTCCAATTTGAAAAATCCTTTTTTATTTTGAAAAGCTCAATAAGAGTTATCAAACAAAAAAATGATCGTTTAAATCTGATCACTGGATCACGGGATAATTGTAAAATATCCTTCTGGGTACTATACAATTCTATAAAATTTTTCAAGGGAGGTACTATGCATAGGGGGATACTATGGCCCGTAATATACGGTAATTAAATGTTTAATATTAAATTTGTATATTGATTTAAAATGATTAATATAAAAAATTGATTAAATGTTTAATTTAAAATTTGTATATTAATTTAAAATAATTAATCATAGAAAATAATTTTTATTATTAGTACGCTGAAAAATATATCACTTACAGTTAGAACTATTGATTTAGTACAATTCATCATGATATATAATGAAGAGGTTAACTTTATTTAAACTTTTTAAACTTTTTTTAACTATTTTTCACACATTTTTTTAACTATTTTTTTACACAAGCCCTTTTTTAACCACAATTTTTTTAACTTTTTTTTTCATACAAGCTTTTTAACTCTTATTTTATTTTTCTTTTTACAAAATGATTTATAAACGATTAATAATGAAAACTCAATATTTAGACGAGTCCAAATAAAAATATCGTAAATCATATTTTGAGAAATATAGTGATACAAGTTCTTCAAAAAATACAGAAGGAAATAATTTTATTAAAAAAAGTTAAAATTAAACAGTATTAAGAAAAATTCTTGCAAATTTTCCTTAATACTGCTTAATTTTAAAAAAATAAAAAAAAATAAACTCGTTATTTTTCTTTCGAAATTTTAGTTTTTTTCTTAATAGTTATTACTGATACTACTATAATGTTAATACACATTAAATATCTATTAAAACCTTTTATTTTAGGTGTGAGAGGGGCAAAAGGTGCAAAACGTGCAAAAGGCACAGGAGCACAGGAAGTGCAGGAAGTGCAAGAGGCTTAAGAAGAAGTAAACATGTTTTAGACTATTCTGCTACATATCATATTGAAGAAGAGAAGGAAAAGAAGGAGAAGGAGGATGAGGAGAAGGATGAGGAAAAATCTCAACAATCAACTCAATAAAGTACTATATCTACTAGTAGCACTCAACAAAGCCAGCTTTCAGATATTATCAATAGAAATGTTTCAATCGATATAAACCTACAAAACTGAACCATTCAACCTACCCACTTCTCCACTATATATAAGATTATCGATACAGAACTACCCGTTGAAGGAAGTATTATTAAGCGACCTAAACCCATATAATGTTTATCTGTTATATTTGTAAAATAGGATATATATTTGTTCATAATATTTTTATAAATATATTTGGCTTCTGAATTTTTTAAGGATATTTCAGAAATACCCAAAATATTAATTTTCTTTTTGTCTATTAAGTCAAGAATAAATTGTTTTTTTTTGATTGCAAGACCTTTTATGTTGATAGTCACCACATTAAGATAGAGTATTTGTTGGTATTATGTGACAGAGGTCTTTTGTTATATTCAAATAAATTATTTTGTTGTTTATTAGTATTAATATTAGTTTCTATCGTGGCAGGAAAAAATTTTTTTCTTTTTTTCTTTTTTTGTGAGATTTTTTATACTATCATTAAAAAATTATAAAATTATATGAGAAAGATACTAATCTTTCTTTGTAGCATTTTCTCTATTTTCCAATCCTACTGTATTAAAAGAAGGTGTAATTTTGGACGAAAAGGTATCAAGTTGTTTAGCAATTTGGATTAATAAAGTCATGTTTTGTTCTATTTTTTAATCAGATCTGGATAATTTATCTTCAAACTCATTAAGAATTGTTCTACTAATTTGTTGATTTTTTGATTGTTGTTTGTTTCTACATACACGAAATTCTTCACGTAAGAATTTATTATCTCTTTGAAGTAATTGGAATTGTGCGAAAAATTGATTCATTGCTTGACAAATGTCATTAAGATCTTGTTGAATTGCATTATCTTGGAACTCTTGATGATTATTATTTTTATTTTGAATTCCTATATATGGGTTATCATGAATAATATTTTGCTTGTTCCATTTTCTTCTATTATTACTAGAATGACATTGTTGTGTACGTTTATTATTATTACTTTCTTTTGCGATATCTGCGTATGAAAAAGGTTTTTTCTTATTTTTAAATTGATTAAGCGTTTGTGTTTGATTCAAATATTTGGGTTTGATTTGTCATTTTTTGTCACAATCTTTGGCAATGTAAGCTGGTAAGCCACATGCATAACAGGCTTTTTCATCAGAAGTAAGCCAAAAAAGAGTATCACCTTTAATTTTGAGTTCTAAACTTGCAGCTTTACTCCAAATATCCTCATCAGGGAAGTATACCATCACGTATTTTAATAAATTATAATTTTTTGGATTTCTAGGAATAACTACACTTTTAGCATCTGATCCTTTAAGAAGTTCATTAACTTCTCTTCCAGTCATACCAAATGGAAGCCCAGTGAGTTTGAGTGCAAACTCATATCTTTACGTTCTACTTTTTTAATTTAACAATAACAGAATTACTCTTACTATATATTGTTCTAAATAGCAGCTCCATTGAGAAGAGAAGAGTTTGATATCTTTTTCATTCACATATCTGATATAAGCATGTTAATATAATCCTTTAATTCGAATATATAAATCTTCTATTTATCTATATTTGCTAAATACTGTGCGTATTTCGTACAGTTTGAAGTTGAAAGGGATATCTAAAACCTGGATAATACAAGATTTCTGCGCCTCTATTTCTTTTAATTTTTCAGCTTTTTCTGCAGGGTCCTTAACTTGAAATTTAATTGGCTCATCATTTTCCATAAATTTAAATTCAGCGTTAACAAATTTATCATATTGTTTCTGATTATCAAATTCAATCTGAAAAAGTCTTTTTTTTTGATAGATGGTTGTGATTTTCACAATATCGTAATCTTTATATAAATGACTTTTAAGGAATTTTATCTTGGCAATCCTATTGTTATTCAGGATTTTACTAAAGGAGACTTTTGTCCTAAAAGGTAGATTGTCATTTAGCTGATCATTTAAATTTTCTGGTAATGCAGTAATGGCAAATAATGGACTAAATTATATAGGAAGAATAGATATTAAAGGAAATATTAAATATTGGATTTGACTGTAAAGGATGATAAATAATAGAAGTCACGTAATAATGAATTATAAAATACGAAGTGATTAATAGAAGTCAAAAAGATTTAATTAAAAATTGATTACTATTAGCTTATTGGTAGATCACTGAGATTTCAATTATAATGAGATCATCAGTTCAATTTTAACAATCAACAAAATTTTAAAAATTAAAATTAAGAAAAAAATATAAAAGATAGCAGATTAAAGAATATAAAAGATAGCAAATTAAAGAACATAAAAGATAATAGATTAAAGAATGTATAAGTAAGAATTAAAAGAAACATCAAAGAAACAATAAAATAGATTACAAGAATAACACATAAAATAAAATGATAATATATAAAATAGAATCAAATAAAAAGGAAAGGAATCAGAGAGGGAGCGATAGCGAACTGGAAGGAGAAAATTAAAAAAAAAAAGAATATTTTTAATTTTCATTTAGAATTTTAGTTTCAGTTTAGAATTTATTTAATAATAAAAATTAAGGAGAATAAAATATTATTTTAATACATTAATGAATTATTTTGATTCTTTTATATGCTTTTCTTATGATAAAAAAGTACATTTAATTATTTACTTAAATTAAAGTATTATATCTATAAAAAGTAATATAGTTCGCCCTAAATTTTTATATTTATTTTATTTTATTTTATTGTAAATTTATTAATTGTGAATTACAAGGAGATATAAAAGATGAACTTTTATGGCGAGAGCTATTGTAGTTTAAAAATTAAAGGGAATTATGACTATAAACTAAGCAGGTATATAATATGAAAAATTACAGATGAAAACTTGTTTATCGATAGGTGGCAGATGTCAGTAATAACAGCTGTAGGATCTATTTATCATTAGATAAGATAGGCTTTTAAGATTGTTGATTATCATTAAATTTATCGATCTCCATTGATGTATCATCATCAATTTGTTGATTATTGCCAGATTCGTTTAAAATATTTGTTTAAAATTGTTGACTGCCTTGCGGTTTCTCAACTGATGGAATGGAAGATTTATTAATATCGTGAACTGCTTGGCTATACGGTGATTTATCATAATCAGAGCGTTTGATCATTACTTGAGGTCTTGAGCTGGTCAACCTGATGTTCATGTTATGACTTCAGTTATCATGTTATTGTTGTTTCATTTTATGACTATTTTTTCTGCTGAAAACTTCTGTATAGTCATCTTTGTTATCTTTTTATCTACCTTTATTACTAACTGGAGGCTGACTGAAAGGATTCCTGTTTGTTGAACCACTCATATCAGCAAAAAATAAAGATTTTTGTTATAAATTTTGTAAAATATTTCTATCTCTTTTTCTACTATATAAACTGAATTTATGGGCTAATTTGTTTACTCTACATTAAAAAGAGTTATTGATTGATTTTCACAATTTTCATTACTTAAAATTATTTTGTAATACCAAAAAATTATCTGATTGATGACTTAACTAAATAATAAGTTGAACAAAAATTTACATTTGCAAAACTTAAATTATTAAATGTAAAAGAGAGGTGAAAAAACTCATTTTACTAATAAAAAACTCATTTCTCATATATATGGAATTTTTAATATATATATTAAAAAGTAAGTATATTTTAATAAAATATAAAGTAAAATAAAAATTTATATAGTCTCAGTAGCTATAAATGTTTATTAAAGTATAATAAAATGTCATATAAAGGATGGTGTCATAATAGATATATTTAAACAATAAAAATAATTATTTTATATCAGAATTTGTATTACCATCTTTAGATGCAAATATATCAAGATTTACTGATCCGTTTTCTATAATTTTAGGCTCGTCCAAAAGCCCTTTTTCTGGACTTTATAGGCGAAAAATGAGCTTACCGATTGGATTATTGGATCTGGAGATATTTACATTTAAAGTTGAGATACGAATTTTTAACATATATAGTAAATGCTAAGAATTATATTAATTTAAAAGAAATATTTTACCAAATTATAGTATAAACTGTATAATAATATTAAATAAAATTTTTTAATACCCTTCCCCAATTTACTGTTTATTATATATTATTTTGTATAATAAAAAATGTAACAAAATCAATATTTTAATTAAAGGTAAACAAATTAGCTCATATGAATTTCTTATTAACTATTAATCCTAGAAATATAATTTTATTACTATTAGATTCGTCTTGTTGAGATGATTCCAATAATCTATATTTTATCCTTTTTGATTATTAGATCAAAAGTTAGCAAACTGCCTGATTGGTAATGATATTTAGCAAAAATGCCAATCAGTTACCAATTGGTCACCAATCAGTTACCAATCAGCTACCTGATTGGTGCCTGATTGGTGACTGATTGATGTCTGATTTTTTACATTTTGACCTGTGATATGATAATTTACAGTCAATATCAAAATATTAAATATAATTTTATGACAATTTGTAAGTAGTATTTGATAATTTATAGTTAATATCAAAATAGTAAATAATAATTTTTATCACTTGGCCACTAATGGTTATCTAGTATTTTTTTTGCTGTTTATAAACTATTAATCAGTATGATAAGCTATAGTAACTATAGTTTAATTAAATAGTTACAATTTATTAATTTTTATTGGTTTGCTATTATTATTATATATATCAATACATTTACAAACATTCACGCTCAATTTTTACTAATATTTATAGTTACATTACAATTAGTGATATGAACTTTCATTTCCTTCAAATCAAGAACCATATTTTGAGAAGATTGAGAGTCATCACTTATTACTTTCTTATTTAAATCTGTAAGAGGTGACCTGAATTTCCCTTTAAAAGGTGTTTTAAATTTATCACGTTTAGTTACTTTTGTATTTTTAATTTCTTTAATACTAGTAAAGTTGCCTGCCAAAATTCTACAGGCTATTGTCGAAATGTCAAAACTAAAACCTGTTGAAATGCTGAAATGCCAAAATAGTTTCGACATGTCAAAATTGTCGAAACCTAAAAATATTACATTTTACGTAATAACTCAGCATCCAATGATTGTAGAAAGATGCACCATAGCACTAGTCGAAATAAGTCAAATCGGACATGTGATAAATCAGCTGAAAATCAAACTAAATTCAGCTAAAATTCAGAAAATTTACACAATTCGGCATTTCCAATTTATAACAATCAGAACATTTACAAAATTCGGCATTTCCAATTTATAGCAATCAGACAATTTACACAATTCGGCATTTTCGATTTATAGCAATAAAAATTTGTCATTTA
>QZLH01001117.1:0-21508 GCA_003833135.1 Oehlia diaphana
ATGCTTATAATTAAATAGACTTTTAATAAACTATATAGAGATATTGTACGGTGGTATTTACATTGGTTAACGTCACTTCGTGACGTTAACCAATATAAATACAACACCGTACAATATCCATAAATTATCAGTTATTTTCATAAGTTGTAGATTTTACATAATTGTTATTTAGATAGGTTATCTCATATATTACTATGTATTAGCAATATAATAAAATTATTTGATATTATAATATATAATTATTACAATAATACTAGGAAGTTGTAAGCGAGAAAAGATAAACAAATTTGCAATTTCATTGGCGTGATCGATCATTTGGTGGCGCTGTGCTGCAAAAAAAAAAATCTTCTCTATCAGCTATTATTAGTATTTTTTCCTGTACGATCTTAATTATGCATAACAATTGAAAAATCCTCAAAAAGAGAAAACTTAACTTATTATTAACTATGCGGAAAATCCATTATAATTTAACCGGTAAATTTCTGATAAAACGGTAAAATCTTATAATCCCGGAATTGTTCCGGTCGTGGTGTAAATACCGTACCAGTTGAAAAAATAAATTTCCGGAATTTTTATATTTAACCAAGATTTTTTTCCGCGCTGAATTCATGGCAAAAAACAAATTTAAAACAATTTTGGCGTTTTAAAACACTAAGCACTTTACTACGATAACCAAAAATCAATAAAACATCTTGTTTAAATCACGTGCAATCCTAATCATAGCACATGGATCGGATAAATATAACGGCAACATATAAACTTATCGGTTAATTAAATCTATCATTATATAACTGATAATATTTCCTTATTTTAGTAATTAGTTATTTATAATATTTCCTTGTTTAAGTAACTAGTAATTTTTATAACATTTTCTTGTTTAAGTAATTAATATAACAAAAAAATTTATCATTTTATTATATTTCCTTGGTTTTATTGATCTACAAACTTTAATTTATTATTCATCTAAATCTATGATCACGTGAGCGTCTTTTTAGACTTGCGGGTACACCGTACTTTGATTCCCTGACCTTTTTTTTTTTTAAATTGAAAAATTAAGTATAAAAAGGCTTCAATTTTCCCTCAAGAAAGTTTTCATTGTAGTTCTGCCATTCTTATATTTTCATAATAGCAAAACTACTTAACCAACCCTTAATATTTGTAACGATAATTAATTCTTGATAATTAATTTTATTATTTTTTTTTCTTTTATCACAAAAGAAATTCAAACTATTCTTTTTTTTTTTCTTAAAGCTCAATCCTTTTATTGACAAAATGTCTCTCGCTAAAGCAAGAAAAGGATTAAAAACTGCCAAAAAAGGTGGAATATTAACCCCTCAACAAAAATCTATCAACGAATTCTTGAGAATCCCTAAAAGTAACAAAATTACTAGTAGATTCAGTCCAGTATGTTAATAAATTTGATATAATATATTTTTTTATTTGATGGTATTATCATAACTAATTAACCTTTTTTTACAGTTTGATTCTGACCAAGCTGAAGAAGCCTACAATTACTGTGCAAAATTTATGAAAATCGCTAACGAAAATCCTGATAATCCCATCGAGAAAGTTCTTGAGTACGCGAAAGAAGAAACTGAAACTACGGATCCCGAATTAATTCGTTATGCTTTAATGTCTTTTATTACTCATCATCCGTCTGCTCGTAATCGAAATTTGCGTATTCCTCCATTGATTAAACGTTCTCCTGAATCATGTGTTCCCCAAAAGAAAATTACACTTTCTCATGGTCCCGTAGTATCTGATGAAAAAGTTGGGGAATCTGTAGGCGATATTGAATTATACATGAATTGGTATAGAGAAGATCCTAATCTCAATGAACATCACGAACATTGGCATATCGTTTATAGTGGTCAAGGTATTCCTAACTTTAAAGATCCTGAATCTGGCGAGCCTGTTAATAAAGATCGACATGGTGAACTGTTCGTTTACATGCATCGACAAATGCTGGCAAGATATGATATCGAACTTCTAGGAATTAATTTACCTTTGATCAAACCTTTGGACAATTATTGTGCCCCAATTGAGGAAGGATATAAACCTAACGAAAATTTGAGTAATAGAGAGGAATGTATTGATATATTTGGTTCTCGTGAACCTAATTCAGTACTTGATTCTGCTGGAATTAATAAATTGGAAAAAAAACGTAAAGAGCTCGAAAAAACTATCGAAGAGGGTAAATTTTGTGATGGTACTGAGATCACTATTGATCTATTGGGCGCTTTTATTGAATATTCCAATTTTCCAGGAAAACAGGAAATGTTTAAAAAACTTGGTGATTTACATGGAACTGGTCACGGTGTTATAGGAAGAATAAATCCTGTCGATGGCGTGATGACTCAAACACGCGTTGCTGCACGTGATCCGGTATTTTGGAGATGGCATCGTCATATAGATAATCTGATCAATACATGGGAAGAAAAACAAGAACCGAATGACTTTTCCAATTCACCACCTGTAGAAATTCAAGATGTCATTCTTGTATTTAAAGATAAATTACCTATAGACTATGGAGAAACTCAAGATGATGAAGCAGCTGCATTTGGTGAACAAACATTTGGTGGAGAAAATTTTGATACGGATGTATCAAATAATAAGTATGTTACACATGAATTACAAACGAAAATGAAGTCCAGAATATTTGTGTATACTGAAGATTCACAGTTATCCGAGAAGATAGATTATTTATTCCCAAGGGAATTTTATTATTATTTCCGTGTTGAAAATACTTCATCATGTCAATTTGAAGCTACATTCCGCGTCTTTATAGTACCAGAGGAATTAGTTGAATCAAGACGTCATTGGACCGAATTAGATAAATTCAAAGAATGTTTACCTCCTAATTCTAAAACGGTAGTATGCCGTGATTGTGATATGTCATCAATCGTACGTCAACCTCCGCAGAAAACCGAAGATGAATTAGATGATACAGCTCTTCCGACTGGTACTACAGCAAATGAGCATAAAAACTATTGCGATTGTGGTTGGCCTTTCCATTTATTACTACCCAGAGGAAGGAGAGGAGGAATGAAATTTAAATTGTTAGTGTTTATTTCCGATTGGTCTGAAGATGAAGTACCAAGAATAAGTAGATGTGGAAGTATTAGTTTCTGCGCTTCTGAAGCGTCTGAAAAATATCCCGACAAGAAACCTATGGGTTATCCATTTGATAGACCGTTCAAAAATAATTCCTATGAAGAGGTAAGGAAAGAAAAAACATTTCGAAATTTTTGTCATGAAGAAGAATTAATTTTTATTAATGTTTTATCTTATTGAATTTCACAGACGTTTTCTGGATTAAATAATGTTGTTATTAGAGATGTTTGTATTAATTGGGTTGATGAATTTCCTGAAGTCGTTGAAGATTGCTAACCAAACCGTTTTGTAAATATAACTTAATAATGAACGTAAATTCAGGAAATTTGTTAAATATTTATTTTTGTGTTTAAGGTTAAGGAGTATAATGATCATTTAAATCATCGTGAATTTTGTACAAAAATTTTTTCAACTCTATTAACATTAAATAAAATCATTATCCATATGCGCCAATTTCTGGAATTTGGCTTTTTCATCAAAAAAACCAAACTTTATCGTGTAAGTACAAATCACCAGGTGCATAAAAATAATAGATCAATGTCAGCTGATGTGAATAAAATTGATCGTCATATGATTTTTTATTTCTTTTAATTTAACATCAATAAAATTTAAAAAATCGGAATAAAATTAATGTGATAAAATTTTAAATAACTCCACGTACATGTATGCTAGACGGATAAATTTATATTCATTTGAAAAAGGAAACAAAGTCCTATCTAGTGAATCTAAAATCGCATGAATTGAATCACTGGTTGTCGAGTAAATGCGCTCAGTATAATTATTTTTAATTTTTAACTTTGATCGTTAATATCTCCACATCTAGTGATTCAATCTGAATGATCTTTTATTACTAAGATAGAGTACGTTCCCACCTTTCGAATGAATATAAAATTATTTGATTAGCACACATGGATGCTGAGATATTAACGAACATGTAAATTGCATAAAACCCGATATAAATAAATTTTTAAAGTTACATTTCTTACCAAAAAATTATTTTCACAAGAGATCTTGAATAATTTTTGCCTTATTTAATGATAATTATTCATTATTTAAGGTTTTAATTGAATAAAACTATTAAAATAAATATCAAAAAATAGAAGACAATTAGTATTAAAATTAGTTTAATAAAAAATAAAAAAAAAACTTTCAAAAATCCTATATCATAGTTTATATTTTAATTTAATATATATTTTACAGAAAAAAAGAGAGGAACTAAAGTTAAAAACATAAAAAATAATTTTTCTTATAAATAAAAAATATTTATTTATTTTTTCTTTTACTTACTGTTTAAAAATAACCACTTTGTATATTTACAAACTTATTTAACTCATTTAACGAAAAAGTGATTGAAAAGTGATTGAAGAAAGAAACAGTAATTATCATTGTTTTTGAATATAATTTAAAATTTTTTTTTTATTTTCTGATAAATTCGGATCATCTGAACATGTAACACATATTTAATTTAGGTTTGTGAAACACAATTCTTGTTAAACGAATAAATTTTTATAAAAATCTTAATTTTGGCTAATTCCACGGATCGGTGGATATGTATAAAAATATATTATTGGAAATCTCATAGATCATGAATATAAAATGACTATGTAACATTGGCTATACTAATTTTTGCCCTAGTTCCATTGATTCTGGCTTGTGAACCGGGTCCGATTGATCAACATCTGGAATTTTTTGATTTGTAATCAATTGTAAATCATCCGGATCCATGTCTTGTCATCATTACATGGAATCTGAGCCAACTCCACATCGGATCCAATGGGAACCTGGGGCGAAAATTAGTATAGCCATGTAACATTTTGTATTATATAGTTATATTTTTAATTTAATTTTTATGATTTTTATAATAGTTAATCATTTGAATGAAAATCACATTTATGAAATAATTGCTTGGAAATTATACACCCTCAGCAAAAACACTTATACGCAACGCAAACAAAAGAAACGTTCTTGTAATAGAATTTTTTGACCTGGTAAACCTAACGTGGCAATTACTAATGATGACAAATTAATCACTGCTAGAAGATGCTATTTTCTTTTTGTCTAATCTACAAACTAATCAGGCATTTAAAATATCGTGATAAGGATCACATCTCTGACCTGAATAACCAAATTTCTGGTCCCATTATTTTTCTTTTAAACTGCGAACCATATCTAAATTGGAACATTCCCTCAAAGAAAAGGTGGACATCCCTGTACATGCTATTACATCGCAAGCATCATCATCATAATCCTCATCTACTAAAATATTTATTTTCACTGCTTCTAAAGAGCGTCATTGCAAACTCCATCAAGATGCAATAGATAATTATAACCCGATGCCACCACCAAACTTTTATATTTGCCTAGAGTTCATTAAATATATACAAAAGGAAAAGAACAAAAAAAGGGCACTGAAAATAAGGGAATGCATTGATGCATTAAACAAAGAATAACAAACATTAGCTAATTATCATGGCACAAGTGTGAAGAAATTAAAACAATATCAATGAAGAACATTATTAATCCAAGAATGGTTATAAAATGTTTAACCTAAAGAGATCTAAAGATCAAGTTCAATAAGAAATTATAGAATTTACATTGGATTACCAACAACACTTCTGCCAAAGATTTGGATATACAGATGATTATGAACATGTTTCCTCAGATACATTGGATGATACTGAAGAGGTAGAAAAATGACCATATAAACAAGATATGACAGTTCAATTACAACCTTAGTTTACATAATTCTGCAAACTCGTCAAAAAGACTATGTCCCTTATTGAGTAACGCAAATGACTTCTCATCGGCAGAACCTTCTGATATATCATTGACTTTTTATTTTACATAGTCATTGTAAACAATTTTTACCCAAGTATTTAATTTACTACATCATATTATTTTTTTTTTACAGTAAACGCAAAACAATTTTGAATAGTGTGAAACATTCCTTCTCTAACAATATTTACAGGAGGCAACCCATTAATTGGCTGAAAGAAAAATATGGATTAATTAGTTTTTTTAATATTTGATTAACACCTTTTAAAAATTTTGAATCTCAAATTTATCATAGTTCTTTCTTGGATGTATTACTTTAGTGCGATTCGTTTACACTATTTTTTACTGGTCATTGTAAAGAGCAGGACTATGGGGTTCTTTTTATTTGAAGTGAGGGTCTGACTTATGCTAGATGACAATTGTATTAGCATAGTGCTACAACTTTCATTTTAATCGATTATTAGCAATACTTAATCTATTACTTGCTTAACATAAAATAATAAATAAATTGCTTGGAAATTACATATGAGCCACGTTGGTAAAATTAGAGATTGTTATATCAAGAGATTATTAACTTGTAGTTTTAGGCTTTAAATTATCATTTTTTTACACATTCCTTTAGTATTTAAAAATTTATGAAAATCATTAATAGAACTGGCATTCCTGTATGGTGTATATAAGAATAGGTTTAATCTATTGACGAAATTTGTAAATTTTACTTTATTTTTATTTTTTTTTATATTGTTGGGATAGGAATTTTGTGGTTTTGATGAATTTTATTAATGAAATGATTTTTGAAAATGAGGTTTGGTGAATTTTCATTAGGAAAATAATTTTGTTTTATCAAAAGGAGGTATGATTATCATATTTTATTTTTAACATTTTAATTTTTATTTTTTTTTTTATTTTTATTAAACAGTAATAGTTAGTGAACACAAAAATTTATAAAGAATATAAAAATGAAAAAGTAAATAAAAAATTGAACTAAACTATCAGAAGAATCTACTTTGATGGTAGGGTAATTTAAAATGAAACTATTAAAAATATAACCAACTACGCTTAAAAACCATTTCTTTAATTAACCCACTACCTCCCATATACTAGCCTAAGCATGGTAAGTTGAAGCCCGTCCTGCAGAAGAAAGTAAAATAAACCCTATAAGATTATATGAGCCTATCACTAAACTTTACGTTAGTGCTACGAAGTAAGATTAGTATAAAATTCAATATTTTTACCAAAGTAGATATAATTTTGAATACTATCTAAAGCATTATAATGAATATTATTATTATTTCTGCTATTATTATTAGGTAAAGCACAAATGCTTTTAAACTCCATTTTTTTCTTTTTTGTCAATTCTAAAGAACGTTCAAATTCCTTCAAATGTGCACACCTAGAAATCCAAATATTTTCAAATATTTCATTAAAAATAAACTGCCTTATTTGTATAAGCATATTACCAACATTTTTCTTTGTAGTCCATGAATTTAACAATTCAAAAGTGACATCAGTAAAAATCCTTTGATAAGATCAATAAAAGTAAATGAAGTAAAACTATAAGATATATCCTATATATCAAGAGCTATAATATCATTGAAATTTTGTATATTATCATTATATTCCAATATCCAAGTTAATAAATTATTGATTGTTTTATCACAAATTTCTTTTAAAATATCATAATAATCATCACATGTCCACACATGAGTAAAGGTTTCATCATCTAACCCACATATAGGATATTTCCATTCATCATATATTCAAGAAAAGATTTTTTCATTTGTTCAATTGTTGGAATTTCTTCAATTAACAAATGAACTTTTTGAGCTTTAATTTTTGAAGAAGAAACAGAAGTTTTATTATTAACTATATCACAATTTAAACATCAAAATGTTGATGTCAAAAATATTATAACTAATTATATTAGAAGGATTCAATAATGAAAATTGAGTTGCAGATAATAAGGGAACCAAATGTCTCCAATCAGCAAAAAATGTACAAGGTGAATGACTTGAAGCTAAAGTATTAGCGACACATCTATAATTAGAGATGAAAGCGGCTCATTCAGCTCGATTTTGGTTCACCATTGGCTTACCATCGACTTGCATTAAGCAAAATGTGTGCTTCTTGCGTCAAATTAAAGACACAAGTAGTGCATGTGATGACGATCAATCAAAAAAAATTTGATTGGCCATCAACCAATAGTTGGTTAATAATCGCCATAATTTTGATGTCGATCTTATTTTGAGCCAATTTTCCGAAGTTGGTTTGGAGTCAGCTCAGCTCAATTTTTAAAAGTTAATAAAATTATTTCTAACTAATAAATTTCTTCTTTTTTTGATTATCCTGAAAGATAACTAATTCATTTATTATTAACAGGATTTTTAGCCCAAATAAATTCGAAACCCATTAGATATAACATCGGCTTAAAAGCTGCTCAAAATCACGTGATCCAAGCGTTTCCATCCCTATCTATAATCCATACACTGGTATATAAAGGTACAAGTATCTGTACATTGATAAAAATCTACATGAAAATGTTTAACAATAATATACTGAAAATCATCTATTCCTTGAATCTTGCCAATGATAATAGAGTCAAATTAAGAATTATATAAAGCAATTAAAGATCTATTCTTTTTATCTATATCATAAGATCTAGTATCATTAACATTAATAATATGAGTGCCAAATAATTGTGTAATATTATGTTGTAAATGAATATTGTCAGATGTAATTTTGTCTCTAATATCTGTATACCATTTAGCTTTTTTTCTTTGTATACAAACAGGAACATAAGATTTCATAAGTATTTCTTTCCATAATAAAATTTGAGATTTATCACCTGAGATAATCTGATCTAAAAATAGAATATTCTTTTCTCTAAGTCTACACCTATGGTTTGAATAATATGCATTATCTACAATATCTTCTATAGGAACTGTTTCTCCTTGAATTGAAGAGAATGTATTTATATCTAAATTTGCAAAAGTAATATTATTATCATTACATAATAAAAGCATAATAAGAATATAATTATTTTTTGTATATGCAGAACTCGATTATAAGGAAGTTTTTCAATTAAAGGATGAGAACTCCATAATTGATCCTGTAAGGATTTTAAACGAATTTCAGTAATTTTTCCTAATAGACCATTGTCATTAAGTTGAATACAAAAATCAGTAATTTTGGCTTGAAGTTGATTTTCATAAAAATCACGATAACCATATATATAAGGATTATTCAGAATAGCGTTAGGTGCTAAACATGCAAATTTCAATTTGTTCTTAAACATCCTTCTAAAAGGAATAATTAAAGCTTCTGTTTGAGATTTTGATAAAACCAATACTTGTGACCAGTATTCAACCCTTGGAACAATAATTCTATTAAATATATATAAAATATGTTTATCAGTAATCTTTTTTTTATACATAAGATTAACTAAATGGTCTATTTCATTCTTGATTTTGAACATTAAATAATTCCCATCATGTTCAATATTGAAATATACTTCCAGGATACGTATGGATTCGTGTGGATGTTTAGCTTTGATATTGATTTCTTTACATTCAAACTTAATAGAAATTTTTTCATTATAATTATGAGAAATTTTGTGACGCTCCTTTTGTGATCTCATCATAAGTTCTGATTTCTCTTTGTTAATTTGAATGTCGTTAAGATGATAAAATATGTCAGCGATATATAACATTTGTTCCAATTTTAATTTATCATCAGTAATCCATTGTGTATCATCTATATAAGCCATGATAGCAATGTTTTGGCTTGTAATGACACCTTCATTTTGTATTCAGGCTTTCAATTTACAGGAAATATTATATTCTAATTGTTGTTTGTCAATTTCAGCTAGAAGGGAATTATAGTAAATACACTATAATAACGGTGATATTACTTCTCCTTAGTCTATTTCAGTAAAAACATCATAAGGTACAGTTTTACCATATGCAGTGATTACTTGATTCTTTCTATTCTTAAAGAGTTCTAATATAAGAGATGAAAAATCGTTAGGAATTTTAATTCTATCCATCACTTTTTTGAGTTGATATATATTCACGTGATCATAAGCTTTTTCCATATCTTAAGAGAGTATCCACAATTCATTATTATTATCTATAGCATCTTGAATAACTTCATTCATAATTCTTATAGGTTCAAAGGTTGATTGTTTTGGCAGACCAGCAAATTGATTTGCCTTTAATACATTATTATCTTTTAAAATTATTGCTAAACGATGATTTAGCAATGAAATAAGTGCTTTACGAGTTGTTTCTAAAAGAGTAATTGGATAAGAGTTCAATAATTCACAATTAAAGGGTTTAGGTTTAGCAATAAGAAAGACCATCACTTCTTTCCATTGTTTAGGTAAATATCCCAATTCTATAATCTTACAAATTAAATAAAATAAAATTTGATTACAATCATCACTAAGGTGTTTTAGCATTTCATTTGATATGCCAGAAGGTCCAGCTGCTTTACCATTAGATAATTGTCAAATTATGTCTAGCCATTCATCATAAGATAGGGTATCCATAATGTTAGAATAAATATTTTCATTGACATGAGGCTGTGGTTTATATTGATCCTTCCACCTGCCTTGTATAGGTTTCTTTCTATTAATTGATCCTGCAACTAGTTGAAAATGACAATTTGTTTCTTCTATCACCTGATCCTCATCTGTAATTAAGACTTCATTACTGTTATGATCTTTCTTATATATTTTTTTTGATTGAAATATGAACCATTTCTTTCTCAGTAATAAATTGGATCACATGTCCCTAAGGCCATACAAACTTGATTTTATGATTTTCATAATATAAAAATTTCATCAATAACCCGGCAACCCGGCTTTTAATTTTTTTTTTCAAAAATTTTATATGCGAAATTTTTTATCAATCTTTAAAAAATTCTCACCCGGTATAGTAATAATATAAAAAATTTTTTTTTAAGACTTAACAAAACTGACCCGGCCGGACTATGAAAACCATTTTTACCACTTTGTGTTGCCTAATCTTCTTTATAATTGTTATATCTTTTCTTGATATTGGCAATGATTTGTTCTTGTTCCATAATGTTAAGTTTAAGTTTGAATACAATTCTCAATTGTTTTCTTACTTCATCAAGTTCGTGATAGTAGTCATGAAAATGACTAATATCTAGGAAAGTATAAGAAGGAATATTAGAAGTATAATCTCATATTTTTCTTTTAGTTTAATTATTGTCTTATAATAATTAATCCATTTGGTAATCATTTCCTGATTTGGATAGTTTCTTAATCCTGTAATACATGAGCGAATTTCTTGTATTCTATTAATAATATATCTTAAATCAAAATATACTGCTAATTTTTTTTCAGGAGCATCATTAAGTTTATTCTTAACTACATTTCTATGTTTAATATGATTCTTAGCAACTTTCATAATAGTTTGTCTAAGAGAATCCCACACATGATCAATATGTTTTCTTTTTGTGATCGAATAATCTTTTAACTTTGATCTTTCAAATTCATGATCCAAACCATTACGGAAATTATTCCAGGTAAATTCATTATCTTCAGCATCCATTTCATCATATTAAAATACTGTATGAGTTATTTTTTTCTGATTTTTATTCATTTTTGGTAATGACTTCCCTATAAACATCTGTGTATCAAATGATAATGTAACAGTGCGATGATTGGTACTGAAATGGTCATTATCAATAACTGTACTATTTAACATTGCCCTAAAATCAATAAAGAAGCCCAAATGTAATCTATTCTTGATTTCTCATTAGAATCATTAAGTGGAGTATATGTATATATATTTTCATCATCATCATTAAACAATGGGATCATGTTTAAAAGATGTTGATTTTTTAACATTTTAAATAGTTTGAAATACCATCTATTTGTAATAAATGCCATTAAATATTCTCTATTATAATTAATATTAAAATCTCCCATGATGATTGTTTCCATATTATTAATTTTAACATTTTAATTAACACCCAGATAATCATTTGTAAAATATTTTCTGCAAAAATGGATATTTTTTATGTTAATTATTTGTTGATCATTGTCAAAAATTTTAACTCTGGCAAGAAAATTTTCAAATTTTAAGAAATTTTCTATTGACAATCATTTCCTAATTTATTGTTGATCTAGCCATTAAATTTAAAAAAATTTCATTTTTGGTAAAAAAAGGTCCATTTAATCTTAAATATTCTTAGTACTTAGTACATAAGACTTAAGACATAAGACTTAAGACATAAGACATAAAACATAAGACTTAAGACTTAAAACAGAGATTTGAACAATCATTATGGAAACTTTTTGCGCTGAATTTTTCTGTGTTACTAAAAATTATTATTGACTTGATAGATCATGAAGAAATTTACATTTCTTACTTTTGTGTTGATTATCAAAAAAAATTTTTTACATAAAAAAAGAAAAATATTCTAATATTNACAAAAAAAAATAATTCTACTTCCTCTTTTCCTCTTTCAATATGGCATGTTCAAAAATATTTTTACAATATTTTCGGAATGATTTTTCAACATTACATTCATGTATTTTAGTTAATAGATTATGGTGTCGTAGCTGTCATCATTTTTTTAGCGTTTCTTACTAGATATATAAAATATAAAAATATAAAATATAAATATCTATATCCATTGTAATTTTATGAGTTACCAACCTAAAGTTTTTTTAACACACAGATAATCATTTGGTAGGCATTTTTTACAAAAGTAGTTATTGTTATTTCAATCATTTGTTAATCATTTTATAAATTTATCAAAATTACTAATTTTTATTTTTATTTTTATTATTGGATTCCAGTTAGAAATCTAACATGAACGTGATTATAAGTAGAAAATTACATATAAGTCAAAATTGACAAAAATACTAACTAAACTACATGCAAAAATAATTTACTCAAACCGATGGGCATTTACAGGAATAAGGTACAATGTAAAGAAATAAAATTAAATCCCTACGATACATAAACCCGATAAAGCTACTGCCTCCCATACTCTCGCCTAGGTAAACCCAAGTTTTGGTAAGTTGAAGCCTGTACCCCGCAGATTATCAAACAGAACTGCCAGCCCCTAGTTGGTAAATACCCCCTACACTGGTCGATAAAAAAAATTCTCCAAGTGACTATATTACCAGAGTTAATAAACTACCTAAGAGTAAACTAAAAGGAAACTTTTTAGTGTCATGTGATCCCAAAAGAACACCCACTTCATTTCAAATGATCCCTCCAATTTAAACTTAACCGCAATAAAAAATTCATGATAGTCCAAACATATGCCATCATGACTTCACATGACCAAAAACTGATCATCAAGATCTGCACCCTCCTTAAATTATGCCCAACTCTCTCAAAAGAAATAATCATCAAACCACCTGATGTTGATCAATTTTGGGATACCCCCCTACCCCAGAAAAACTCCAAAAAGCAGAAGGCAAAAAAGAAAGACAAGAAAAATTTACCAAAAAAATAAGAAAAAACATAAACCCTAGGAAAACCAACCCAAAGGAGTAAAAACCTAGGTAAAAAGGGAAACTTCACCAAACTATCACCAGGAACAACACCTTATTATTAAGAAAGTGAACTTTCACCACTGAGCAAAACAGAAATTCCTTCCTTTCAGCTTGGAATCTTCAACCTTGTAACCAAAGTCATTCAAACATATGAGCAAGTGCCACTGGACCCAATAGAGACAAGTAGCGGAAACCAAGTTGGTGTTTTAACCAAATATTTAGGGCAACCTTCTTTAAATACAGGTATTTTAAAAGGAGTGAAATATTATTTCCATAATGAAAAGTGAGAGAAAGAGGAGAGAGTTTTTTATTAGATCCTCAAAATTATTAATTTAACATCCAGATAACCATTTGTCAAACATTTTCTGCAAAAAAGAAAATGATTGTCAATAGAAAATTTCTTGAATTTGAAAATTTTCTTGCTGGAGTTAAGATTTGACAATAATCAACAAATGATTAACATAAAAAATATTCAAATTTATTATTGATCTAGCCATTGAATTCAAAAAATTTCCTTTTTGGTAAAAAAAGGTCTATTTAATCTTAAATATTCTTAGTACTTAGTACATAAGACTTAAGACATAAGACTTAAGATATAAGATATAAGACTTAAGACTTAAGACAGAGATTTGAACAATCATTATGGAAACTTTTTGCGCTGAATTTTTCTGTGTTACTAAAAATTATTATTGACTTGATAGATCATGAAGAAATTTACATTTCTTACTTTTGTGTTGATTATCAAAAAAAATTTTTTACATAAAAAAAGAAAAATATTCTAATATTTTCTGATAAAATCAATTAATTATTTTTTTATTAAAAAAAACTGATATACTGATTTTTTTAATAAATCAGTTTTTTTACTAAAAAAAAACTGATATACCATTTTTTTTTAATAAAATTGGTTTTATTTAGAATGATTTTATTATAATAAATCATTTTTTGATTCAGATCCATCAGATCGGATACCAATTCAAATTTTAATCTGATCTGATCTACCTAGCTGTAATGCTGGAAAAATTTAGATCAGATAATCAGATTAGATAATCTTTTTTTACTTCGATGAAAATGTGGAATCTCTAATATTTTTTTTTACAAAACTCTAATTTTTTTTCTAAAAAAAATTTGATACTTTTATTAAAAAAATGTTTTTACCATTCATTATAATATATTATGAAGATTTCAACTTATAAAGTTACAGGTATTTTGTACAGTTTATAGTACATGAGTTATTAAATTTTTTTTACTTTCACATATTTGTTTTTTAATTTCAGGTTATAATTTCATCATTTTATCCATATAAAATCAACTTTCTGCAGGATTGAAACTACTTGAATATTAATTTTCATGAATGTGGGTGTAGCACTCAGAGAAAATTGCATTTTTTCTTGAATTTTTTTTTTTGTTTTTACTTGTGTTTACTAATATTTGGTCCTCTTTTTTTTGTAAGTCCAGGATTCTATTGGATTCCATTTTGTAGGTATAACCTTTGAAAACAATTTTTTTTATTTTTATTTGAAAATATATAAGCTTATTTTACATATATCATTTTTAACATTTTTTTATATTATAATAATAAAATGGAAATTATAAATATTACCCATTTAA
Source organism: Oehlia diaphana (assembly GCA_003833135.1). NCBI lineage: Eukaryota > Fungi > Glomeromycota > Glomeromycetes > Glomerales > Glomeraceae > Oehlia > Oehlia diaphana. The sequence goes on from QZLH01001117.1 coordinate 15,041, forward strand.
TAATTAATTTCATTATGTTAAACAACATAGATGACATAAATAATTTCATCACTAGGAAATATCATTTAGTAATTTTTGCATTCATTTTATATATAAATACAATTAAATTTATGATATACATGCATAATTCTTAAAAATGTAATATACTAATTATATTTAATAATTGCATCGCACATAATTTTTTTTTTAGAACAATTATATTGTTATGCATGATTTTTTTTTTTAAATAATGTACAAAGAATAAATTTACTTTTAAGTAATTTGAATTTTTTTGGATTTTAAATGTATTATCTATATTTAAAACAATTAAACTATACACATGAGACTTTTAACAATTTAAATGGTGGTATTGTTATTTGTTAATTTTATTTATAAATTGTTAAATTTACAAAAAATAATAACAATTCCATTAATTCTTACAAAACACAGCCAATTAACTTTAAATTTTATGACAATACAATAATATTTGTAATATTCTAATTATAACCATACATAAATGTGTTATTTTATATTCATTTATATATTAAAAGCTCACTGTACCCAAAGTACACTAGTTACTATCCATATTCTAAATAACTCCTAATTTTATTATTCTAATTTTCTAATTTCTACTTTGCCTACTACTTTTATTTTAATAAATTTATGTTTGATTTCTGTCAGTTACAGCGATTTCAAAAGTGAATGGGGTAGTGTTCAGTAATTAAGTATAAGAATGTTTTGCTAATTGTAAAAAATTCATAGCATATTGGCTGTTCTTTTTTTATTTTTGTAGGAACAGACTATTTGGTTACAACTCTCCTCCTAGATGATTTCAAAGGTGGGTGACTGTAATTATTAATTAAGAAATTTACAATGCTATAGAAAAAAAGGTTAATTTTTTATTTAGCAAAGGAAGGGCAAATCCTAGTCTACATTCTGACTTAGAAGTGAGTCAACTCACTTGGTAACCAATCCAAGTCCTTAATTCAAATGTCTGAAATTTGTATTGGTAAAAGTCTACTTGTTATGGAGGAGAAACAGGCTATGTATTATAAATAAAAAGTTTGGTATACACAACTAATAATTACTGGTATAAATTCTGATCAACTTAAATTCTGATAGGTAAAAATTCCTAATAATCATTATAATGAGTTAGTTAATCTTCAATTATATGAAAATAATAAATATCTTGCAATAAAAAAAATAAGCAAATATTAACTAAAGATCCTGTTACAATTTTAGTAGTTCATTAATTAATTTATTTAGAGGGGTGGAGTGAGTGAGTGGGGTAATCCATACTTCTAACATAAAGGCAAATATATTACTCTGACATATGAGTAAATATAATAGTCTATGCATAGCTTTTCCATCAGTGATTGCATGTGCAAGTAAAGCTCTTAGGAACATTAAACAAACAATTAATTTGGAAAAGCCTAAATCTTATATGATTGTTTTTTTTTTAATATATACTAATAATACATATATAAACTTAATAATTATACAATAATATGAAACTAAATTTTTTGATGCATACAATTCTATTTTTTAATTAAATATACCATTAGTTTTTATCCTCTAATTTATCTAGTCTTTGGGCCTCCTCTAGCAACCATACAATATGACCAAGAACTTTTTTTACCCAATCTTCCATATCTTCATCTCCATATATAATAACCATTGATTTTGATAATTTAAAATTAGGTTTTCTTTCATTATCTAATGAACACTCCAAAAAAAACCATTTCTCAGAATCAGTTATAATATCAAAGACATTTTTCTTTTTATTTGATAAAGCTGATTCACATTGAACTGCATTCTGAGCAACACCTTGTTGAAAATCTTTATCTTTAACTTCAGTAATGCCAATTATTCTAGAATTTTGAATTTGAATTAAAGCAAAATCTACAGCTAATGACCATTCAGACCTGAAACAAGGTATGAACAAACATATTGACTTTTTGATGCTTCATTTCCAATAGGAATAGCTTTGAAGCGGAAATTCAATTCAGTTATAAGATGCTTGATTATTTCTTGTGACTTTTCATTATTTAGTTCTACACATCCACAAGTAAAAGGAGAAAATACAGATAATGTTGGATCACTATCTTTACTAAGTTTATAAAGTTTACATACTTTTGGAAAAGTCCAAGAGGAAAAGGATAATGATGTCTCTATAAATACAGTAAATTTGAGGCTATTTCTTGATACAAATAATTGTAGCATATTTTGAATCTCTTAAGTTACTTTTAGGAGAATATTTTTCATCATTGCATGAAAATGTAAGTATTGCAACATCATTCTGAAGTTCTGGAAATTGATATAAAGCAAATATAAATTCTTTAAGGTCATTAAGAGTCACTTGTTTTATATTTACAAACCACTTGGATGTCTTTGTACGTTTTGGATTAACTATAATATCAAATTCTATAATTATAAAATATAATCAGTTATTATTTGATTACAAATTTTCTTTAATATAATCAACATACCATATATAGATTTCTTAAGTAATTTCTGCAATTCTGCTACTTTATTTATCAATTCCAACTCTTTTTTAGTTTTAGTAGTTTCTGGTAAAGTTACAATAATATGAATATGTTCATTAGCAGGAGTTTTAGTAAAATATTTGCTTATTTTCTTTGTTTCAAGAAGCTCATTGTTTCCAAGAAGTTGAAGGTTAGTTAGCTCATCATAACAATCATCAGGAATTTCAACCTGCCAGAGTTTCAGTTGATCAGGATCAATTCCAGCAAAATTATTATGTATTTCTTTTTGGATTAAACTCTTAAGCTCACTAATGGTTTTGTTTTTATTAATATTAATAGCAAAGGCATTGTGTACCTTTCCTTGAACTATACAAAAAAGAGTAATAGTAGTTCAGTACTTTTTTGATTGTGAATTGAAATTTTCCTTTTCTTCAAGTTTTCGCTTTAAAGAATCCTTAATAAAATTTATTTATTAACAAATTATAAAATCAATAAACAAGGTTATAATTTATTATATATACTGACTAACCTTATTTAATTCTGTCATCACCTCCTTCCAGTAAATTTCTAAATTTTTTGCACGACATATTTGTTCTTTATTTACCTGTTATAAGAAAGATTGTTAGCTGTGTGTATTAACTTTTTATTTATGATAAAAGAAGGTACATAGCCTGTTCCTCCTCCAGAACAAGCAGACTTTTACCAATACAAATTTCAGGCACCTGAATTAAAGACTTGGATTGGTTACCAAGTGGTTTAATCCAGTAATTCTCCTATCTCGAAGCATCAATTTAGGAGTTGCCCTCACTTTGCTAAATAAAAAAAAAACACACCTTTTCCTTTATAGAAATTAAAGATTCTTCATTAATTATTTGATATTTTGCTTCCATTAGAAAGTGATTGACCCAATGATTATTAAGTTCCTTCCAATTATTAACTAGTAATGATGAAGCAACAATAGTATTGTAGTGAAGGAGTAAGAAACCATAGTATGATGCTAAATTTCCTTTCTCTTTAAAATAAGATTCTAGGGCTATAAGTCAAAAAAGAAGAGTTAAGAAAATTGAATTTATTTTTATATATTCAAAATATTTAAGATTTATTTACCCTTATGTCCAGAATATAGTTCACTCATAATTATTTTGTTAAACAAGAAAAATTAAAAAAAAGTGAGATTTGTTAAAGTAAGATTAAAAGTTGTAAAGTAAGAATAAGAAATCATAAAAAAATAACCAAAATGCATAAGGATCTTAAATACAAAAAAAAATGACTTATATGTAGTATGACTTGGACTGACACATTAATATGAAAAAAAATAATTATAGTAAATGACCTAGCTTTTGTTAGTCTAGCTCATTATTGTAAGTGAGATGAAATAAAATGATATGGTTTTACTCATGATAATTATTATCTTGATTTTGCTAATAATGACAATTTATGATTTTTAATTCATATAATGTCATTTTTTTTTACCAAAAAAAGGAAAGAAGATCTTACAAAAAATTAATAATTATGACACATATGATTGATATTATTACAGATACATTGTTCATAGTAATTAGTAAGAAAGCATTAGAAAATCTAAGCTACTTCTCTTAATTAGAGATGGCAATGGTCAGTCACGGTCGGTTATCGGTCAATCATAACCGGTTAAGGGCCTTTGACCGACCAACCGTTTTGACTGACCGTTTTCTGACCATTTAACTGACCGTTTGACCGACCATTTAACCGACCATTTAACCATTTTTTTTTAATGAATTTAATTAAGAAAAAACGTTAAAGTGCTTTTTTTTGATTAAATCCACTAAAGAAATGTCATAACAACTTTTTTTATTGATTAAGTTCGTAAAAAAAGTGTTAAATGAATTTAATGGATTAAATTGTCAGTTAACGGTCGGTCAAACGGTCGGTCAAACCAGTCGGTTAAATGGTCAGTCAGAAGCCTTTGACCGACCAATATCGGTTACGGTCATAACCGGTCATGACCGGTTAATAACCATGACCGTTGCCATCCCTACTCTTAATGAATATAAAACCATTATTTGTAATCTAATTTATTTTTTAGAAACCTGAATTGTTCATATTAAAACAGCATTAGAAATTCAATAATTCTCTTAATGAATACAAAGTCATTATTTGCAATCTAATTTATTTAGACTATAGAATTAAGAGATAAAATGGTATGATATTATTTTAATACAGATTTTATTTCGTAAGATACCTAAAGTTCTTGGCGCAAATGACATAATCGGATAAATATCACATTTTCTGATACCTGATATTAATATAGTGGCTTAATATGGTCATACTAATTTTCTCCATTGATTCTAGCTGGTAAACTGGGGTAAAATGGTATACTGGATTCTATTTGATCATTCAAGATTTGTAATCATTTGTAATCATCCAGACTCATGTCTTCTGCTTCTGTATTATTACATGGAATCCAAGCTAATTCCAACAGAACCTGAGGTGAAAATTAGTATAATCATAGTATAATATAATTTACTGTATTTATTATTAAAGTATGCTAAATTTTAAAATTTATTACATTAATTAAATATATTTTCTAAAATTTTTATTTGGAATTCTGATTTTAATTGAGGGTCATGTGATAGACAATCATTTTAAATAATTCGTTAAAAATTTGGCATATAAGTTCCAATTTTTCCAATTTTTCTAACCAAAAATCTGTCTCTATATTCAGATGAAAAGAAATATATTATGTTGTGAAATACTATAATGCACTAAGAGATCATTCTATTACAGTATACTGTATATTTATTAAAAGATTTTGTGAAACCTTAGAAGTTTAACATTTTATGTTATAATTGATAACTCATGAAATAGTAAGTTTTTAATTCGATGTCATCCATATTTTAAATAACTGTTTATTCAGATAATTATCTTTGATAATTTTAAGTTAGAAGTCAGAACTAGTTGAATGGGATTTTTTGCAAGAGTTTGTAAAGTTATTTCTATTTTATCTTTTTATTTTAGAAATAAAATTAATATCGTTACCTTTTTTATTTTCTAAAAATGCAATGAACCTCTTGAACTTTCTGGATTTGATATTTACTTTAAGAAATGATATAAACTTCTTTTCTTTTTCCATTTTTTTTAGGAAATATCTCTGATAAAATAAGGAAATAATGGTATGTCTTAGAGCTATAATTAAATTTTGATTATTATTTTGCAGGTTTAGTTTCCAATATTTAAATAAGGATAGGTGAAGAATGATATTAATGATAATTCCTTTGTATATTATAATTTATCTTATATAAAAATGTAAATTAAAAAATGTGAGAAATTTGATTACTTAATTATATTTTTTTTTAGATAAAAGTATGCGTTTAGTATATAAAGTTAAACGAGGCAAATTTTGATTTGCTAATTATAATATTGAATGTTTTGTCATTTTTTTTATCGTAAAAAATAAAAAATCTTTGAGAAGACAATTTAAAATTTTTACATAATATTTAATATAATATATTACACTTTTTTATTTTTTAAATGACTAGCAATATTATTTATCTTTATCAACAGTAATTTATTCCATCATGAATATAACTTTTGATCAGTAGCATGTTTAGTTTTCTCTAAAATCTCTACCATATTATATCATCTTTGGTAAAGAAATTTTTTTATGGTAAAATATTGAATTTTTGAAAATTTTCTTTATTAGGCTTTTTAAATTTGGTAATTTGAAACTGGATTAACATTTAAAATTTTTGTTCAAAATATTCATATTAACTTAATCAAACTTACTTAACTTATTAGAACTTACTTAGAACTAATAATATCATATTAACAATTAATATTATACAGGGCACAAAAAAAAATAATTCTACTTCCTCTTTTCCTCTTTCAATATGGCATGTTCAAAAATATTTTTACAATATTTTCGGAATGATTTTTCAACATTACATTCATGTATTTTAGTTAATAGATTATGGTGTCGTAGCTGTCATCATTTTTTTAGCGTTTCTTACTAGATATATAAAAT